>SKCR01036465.1:0-66259 GCA_019454045.1 Zanthoxylum bungeanum | reverse complement strand
TCGGGATATTGTGACCAGGTCATAAATATCCGATTATAGAGACTATGTTACCAGACATCCGATATGTGCTTCGGACGGGGTAGACACTTATCCAGCCCCAGCCCTAGCACGTGACTATCCGATACTGGGCCGATACACACAATACAATCATATACTACGCTTGATACAGATCTTAAATATTCTTAAATGGATATGTCCGGAGAATTGGGTAGACTTGGTGCTTTGCTAGGAGTCGACCTTGTCTCGTAAATCGATAAAACGTAGTACTTGGTACGTACGTGATTCGGATACTCCGACGACCGTATTTACTGCCAACTTATCCAGGGATCTCATGGTTCGCTTCCCGATAATCCACCGATGACGCACAACTCGCACTCTTGAATAATCTGGGATTATATAGAAGAGAGAGAAAATTATCTAGGATTAATTACGGAGATATTTTATCTAGGATAAAATATCGTCTAGAGAGAGATAACGATTAATTTGGAATTAATCGGTAAATTAATATATTCGATATATAAACGAAATTAGATTTCAACGCGGAATTAAAATTAGATTTTAATTCGGGCGAACGAATTAATTTAGAATTAATTCGTTAGCGACGTGAATAGTGAATTCGCTAGGCGTAATCATTTAATTACGACGCGACGGAAAAATCGTTAATTTGGAATTAACGAACCCGAGCCCGAGTGTGATTGCGAGCGCATTCGTATTTCGAATTCGAGTGCGGCGTCACAAGTCGCATCAAGCGTCAAATCATTAGTCGCATCAAGCGTCAAATCACTTGTCACTTTGAGTGATGTGACTTGACAACATGTCACTTTATTAAAGTGACTTGATGTGAATGGTGATGGACTTGACATAAAGTGTAAAGCATTTTGGAGGGAAAACTTTTTGGTTTTTGGCTCCAAAATTCATTTAATTTATTGGATAAAATTAAATGGAAATTGATTATTATTTTAGGAAAATATATAATCAAAAGCTTTTACAACTTTTATATAAGTCAACACACATCTCTCTCTCCCAACTCTCTCTTTGGCTCATGCCCAAATGGGCAAAATAAACTCACTGGTTTCACAGAAAAACCGTGAGCATGAGGGAATCAAGAGTGGATTTTTATGGTAAAAATTCAAGTGCTAGCACACTTACGAGTCTTGCGAAGGTGGTAGGGAGGTTCACCCATAAGCCGGGATCCGTTTGACGAAGCTTGGAGCTCCGTTTCTCAGCTCAAAATTCTATTTTTGGAGGCAGTGGACTGCGGCAGTTGGCGCCCTTGGCAGTGAGCAAAGTGGCTTGATTCGTCTCCAAATCGACTCAACCGATCGATGTGAGTATTCCGCTACCTCCGTTGATGTGTTCACACATTGTTTTCATGTCTTGTTTGATCTTGGGACCTAGATAATTACCAACAATTATTTCATGATGAACTTAGAGATTTATTACCTTTAAGGCTATTAAATATAAATCACTTGTTTATAATAAAAGACATTATAAAAGATACAAGTGGGGTGGGACCAAGGCGTTAATAAAACTTTCCAAACGAAAGTTAATTTAACCAAAAGAAATTACTAAGTTAGATAATGAGTTGGTGTCTTCTTCTTCACTCACTACCTTTTATAGCCATAGAAGGAAAAGCTGAAGACATCTAGATAATCATTTACAGCAAAGCCTACTCTAGAAGCATATAGTTATTAAAGTGTTTGGACTGATTTGGAGGATCTATTGTTTATTCATCCTGTCACCAAGGCAATAAGAGCTTAAGAGGTAAGAGTATTTAAGAGAGTTCGCTCATCAATCATCTCTCTGAGGAATTTTCAATTGTGGAATCCATTTGAACGTTATTCACTTAAAACTTGCTAACATCCTCAATAATAATTTAAGTCTAAAATTTGCCTCCCATTGTAAAGTATAGACCCAAAGGGCTTAAACCGTATTGGCAGGACTAGGGTTTACCAGACTGACCGATACCAATTTGTCCCTAAATCGTACTATTGACAATGGTTTGACTTTTCTGAGTCATAAGACGCAGCGACCCTTAGGCGTGGTCTTATAACTTAGTGGCAAAGATTCGGTATCCACAAGGACTGGCATAAGCTATGGCATGTTTGATTGCCCAATCCAATGATCAATGAATTGTGATTTATATCATAAATTGGTTGGGAACCTACCTAATTATCATATTTTATAACGACCGGCCCTAGTCGGAGTTGTGAAATGATGATAATGAGATCCTTGCCAACAAGAAATCCTCATATGGGGGTTGATGCGATTTGCTTAAAATTTTAAAACATTGAGTGGGAGCAACTTTATAATATTAAAAGCCCATGTTATTATGAAACAGAATGAAAACATAATCCTAATTTTAACATTCACTCTTAACAGGTGGGTTAAAATATTTTCACAAACATTCAATGGCAAACAGAGTATCACTTCGTTCCATCCTTGATGAGCATAAGCTCAAATGGGACAACTACAATGACTGGTTTAGAAACCTTAAAATTGTCTTACGATAAGAAAAGATTTTATATGTTCTTGAAAGACAATTTCCCCCTGAACCCGCAGAAGATGCTGACCAAAAAACATTTGATGCTTGGAAGAAACACGTGGATGATGATGAGTGTGGACACTGATTTCGGTCGAGGTCCACAATCGAGAATGAATTGAGGGGCACAAGCGAACCTGTAAAATAAGAATAGAGCGAACGAGGAGGTTACTGCCCACCGGTGTGGAGCCGTAGGCACTCCGACGCTCAAGTTAGCAAAATATGAATAAGTCGAAGGTGAAAGGATCAAGGTCTTAGGATACCTCAACCTATATTTGATTGCCGTGAGGGCAGGGTATTATGTTTTATCTGATGATAGATGTCATGCAGAAAAATGTCCCCTACTTTATACCTTTGCTTCTCTCTTTTATAGGCTCCCCGATGTGGGGTCTCTCTTCTGCTTGTTGGAGTAGTTGTAACTGGTGGCTTAATTGGATGATTTATATCTAGTAACTGACGTCTTTATGATTGTTTGTCTATCTTCTGAAACTATCGACTTTATGTTGATGTTTATGAGTTCTGGTTCTCTCTTGACTTGGTAACTGGTGTCAGTTGGTTCTCCCTTGATGATAATGAGCTTGGGCTCATGAGGCCTCTTTGTGTGATATTTTACCTATGGGCTGGATTCACTAATGGGCTTCAGGTTTTGGTGGTTGGCCCTGAAGTAAATGTCGATTTTATCTTTAGGCCCAAATTTGGCCAGTACAGTTTGTCCCCTACTCTCTAAGTCTGGAAGTCCTAGACTTGGAGAGTATCATTGTTTACGTCGAGCGAATCAAAATTCTGAAAGTCGTCTCACTGATCCGGGTGGAGGATTAAAATTTGCCAATATCATACTCCCTAGGGGGAATCCTGACTCAAATTGCCCTGTTCACGTCCTTCATTGGGTGTTACAAGTTGTTTGTCACATATGGTGGTTTTGAAGGCAGCCTCAGTCGACGTAAGTATACGGATCAAAGGGAACATTTTATCTTGACATGAATCCTGTGGGGGTGTGTTAAGTGGAATGATCAATATAAAAGTTAAGGACTGCCTCGACATGTCGTATGAAGTGTGTGAGTGTTCCTGTACGGCTTGACATGTCATATGGATTGAGGAAACCCTATTTGTTTCGTCAAGGTCATTCTAAGGGGTGTCCCAAGTCGACTGTATCAGATGATGGTTCGGGAGTAATTTCACTCAACATGTCATATGTAACGAGTGAATTCCGTAATTCTATTTGACTCGACGTGAGTCATCTTGGGGATGTCCCCGGTCGACTGAACCAGATGATGGTTCAAGAGTAATATCACTCGACATGTCGAGTGAATTCCACGATTCTATTTTACTTGACATGAGTCATCTAGGGGATGTCCCCGGTCGACTGAACCAGATGATGGTTCAGGAGTAATTTCACTCGACATGTCGTATGTAACGAGTGAATCCGTAATTATAATTGACTCATCGTGAGTCATCTTGGGGATGTCCCCGGTCGACTGAACTAGATGATGGTTCATGAGTAATTTCACTCGACATTTCGTAAGTAACTAATGATTTTTCATGATTCCGTTTAACTCGACATGAGTCATCTTGGGGATGTCCCCGGTCAAATGAACCGGATGATGGTTCGGGAGTAATTTTTCACTCGATATGTCGTATGTAACGAGTGAATTCCGTAATTCTATTTGACTTGACGTGAGTCATCTTGGGGATGTCCCCGGTCGACTGAACCAGATGATAGTTCAGCAGTAATTTCACTCGACATGTCATATGTAACGAGTGAATTCCATGATTCTGTTTGACTCGACATGAGTCATCTATGGGATGTCCCCGGTCGACTGAACCAGATGATGGTTCATGAGTAATTTCACTCGACATTTCGTATGTAACGAGTGGTTTCTATGATTCTATTTGACTCAACATGAGTCATCTTGGGGATCCCCGGTCAACTGAACCAGATGATGGTTCATGGGTAATTTCACTCGACATGTCGTATGTAACGAGTGAATTCCATGATTCTGTTTGACTCGACATGAGTCATCTAGGGGATGTCCCAGGTCGACTGAACCAGATGATGGTTCA
This sequence comes from Zanthoxylum bungeanum, assembly GCA_019454045.1. NCBI lineage: Eukaryota > Viridiplantae > Streptophyta > Magnoliopsida > Sapindales > Rutaceae > Zanthoxylum > Zanthoxylum bungeanum. The sequence goes on along the minus strand of SKCR01036465.1, from coordinate 61,656 downwards.
TGAGTAATTTCACTCGACATTCCGTATGTAACGCATGGTTTCCATGATTCCATTTGACTCGACATGAGTCATCTTGGGGATGTCCCCGGTCGACTGAACTAGATAATGGTTTAGGAGTAATTTCACTCGACATATAGTATGTAACGAGTGAATTCCATGATTCTGTTTGACTCGACATGACTCATCTAGGGGATGTCCCTGGTCGACTGAACCAGATGATGGTTCTTAAGTAATTTCACTCGACATTTCGTATGTAATGAATGATTTCCATGATTTCGTTTGATTTGACATGAGTCATCTAGGGGATGTCCCCGGTCGACTGAACCAGATGATGGTTCAGGAATAATTTTACTCGACATGTCGTATGTAACGAGTAAATTCTGTAATTCTATTTGACTCGTCGTGAGCCATCTTGGGGATGTCCCCGGTCAACTGAACTAGATGATGGTTCATAAGTAATTTCACTCGACATTTCGTATGTAACGAATGATTTGCATGATTCCGTTTCACTCGACATGAGTCATCTTAGGGATGTCCTCGGTCGACTGAACCAGATGATGGTTCAAGAGTAATTTTCACTCGACATGTCGTATGTAATGAGTGAATTCCGTAATTCTATTTGACTCGACGTGAGTCATCTTGGGGATGTCCCGGTCGACTGAACCAGATGATGGTTCAGGAGTAATTTCACTCGATATGTCGTATGTAACGAGTGAATCCGTAATTATATTTGACTCATCGTGAGTCATATTGGGGATGTCCCCGGTCGACTGAACTAGATGATGGTTCATGAGTAATTTCACTCGACATTTCGTAAGTAACTAATGATTTTCATGATTCCGTTTAACTCGACATGAGTCATCTTGGGGATGTCCCCGGTCAAATGAACCAGATGATGGTTCGGGAGTAATTTTCACTCGACATGTGACCGGCGTAAACACACACGTATAACGCAAGCGTACGTATCGTTCAAGTAGTATAAAAAGTATCGATCCCACGAGGACTAAAATCTTTTTGTTATCAATTTATTGGATCAAATGATTACCAGTATCTAACAAATTGTTTGATTGATTTGGAATGGCGATGATTCTAAATTTAAAGACAAATAACTAAAATTGCTTAAAAGTAGATTTTAAGGAAATTCAATATTAAAAACAACTATCCAGGGTTGTGATTTATTTTCAATATTATTTAAAAGATGAAGTAGTTATCTTATATTTGGGTAATATATCAATTTATTAACCTGGAACACTAACTTATGTAAAAGCCTCTTCCGATGGTCAATTACAAATATCTAGTATAATTCAATTGAACCATATTCCTATGTCAACCAAATTACCTAGATTCATTAAGTTCAAGTTCCAATTATGGCTACCCCCGCCTAACAGGTATATTCCTATCCTGTAAGGAAATCTATTAAAAGGGTTATCTATCCTTAAGGAAGATCGTGGGCTATTGAGTCTAAGGTTTTAAACTTAAAATCCATATGTCTAGTTCATTTTAAGTTTACCTAATCAATTTAATTAATGGCCAGTTAATTAAAAAGCTTTAAGATTAAGACTCAATAAATAAATCTTTAAATTACCCAAACTATAATCTAACCCTTATAAACCAGTTTTAATTGAAATTCATCACAACCCTAGATAACTAATTTAGCTACGACACATAACTAGGGCTAAAAACTTAAAGACTTAAATAAAATTGCATAAAGTAAATGTAACAAAATAACTGCTGAAAGTGAAATAAAATAAAATTGCTAAGGTAAAAAGGAATTACTTATACTATATACTAATTAGATTTCTCCCATAATATAATATAAACTTTGCAAAGTAATTTTTCATCCAGCCATATAGGCGGTATTTTGATTTAATTAATTTGAAAAACACCACCATAAAGGCGGAATCATTTCAGAAATAACCAGCCATAAAGGCGGAACATCAAAATAACCGGCCATATAGGCGGAATGAAAATAAACCAGCCATATAGGCGGAATATAAATTTTATTAATCACCGACCAATCTGGCGGTATCCTGATTAAGTCCAATTTAGAATTTGAATATATTATAAATATGGGAGAATAATCTAAAAAGTAATAGTAAAAGAATTACCTTTTACCTTAACAGAAGGAAGTTACCTCCTCATAATGAGTAGTAAAAACTGTAAAATAAGAAAGTAATTATTATTATTACAGAACTTGATTAAAAATTACAAAACTAAATAAAAAGAACTTAGAGAGAGAGAAACTCCCTAATTACATAAGATTTGGGAGAGGAAGTGGTACAACAAAAACTGAAAACTCGCCCTCTATTTATAGGCGCGGATGGGGTGCGCGCGTCGCGACGCTCGTTGCGCGTCGCGCCGCGCGCTACAGTGACACGTGTCACGCGCTGGTTGGTTGACTCAAATTTGATCCGCTGACGTGGCACTGTTCATGACGTCATCGCTTACGTCATGATGACGTGTCAACTGTTCATGACGTCATTGCTTGCGTCATGGTGATGAGGTGGAAGGCGACGTGGCGACACGTGGGGCGGCGGCCGTCGGACGAATGCGATGTTGACACGTGTCAGGCTGTGATTGGCTGATGATGACGTGGCATGTTGACTCGGTTGACTTACTGACGTGGCTGCTGATGTGGAAGATGATGTGGCGACACGTAGGATGACACGTGGGGCGGTGGCCGTCCAAGCAATGAGATCTTGACACGTGGCACGGCGCACTTTAGCATCTCCGTTGTGATGGTGACACGTGGCACGGCGCACGTTAGCAAAGTCAACTTTTCTCAGATTCTGATTTTGTGGACCCGGCGCATTTTAGCAACTTCGGCGCAGACTGGGCGTCGCGACGCCAAGGCTATGCGCGGCGCGACGCAAAGAAGACTGAAATATTCCAGTTGGTGCATTTTTGACCGGTTTTGTCCCAATTTGCTTCCAGTGCTGTCCAAACTTTATTTATCTGCAAAATAACAACAAAACACATCAAAACGTTCATAAAACTCGAGAAAAACAGACAAAACATTAGGTCAAATGAGTGGGAAAGTGGTATAAATACCACTCATCACACCCCCAAACCTAACATTTTGCTAGTCCTCGAGCAAAACAGAAAATAAAATAACATAAAAATAAACTTTAACTAAGCCACTTTCGTAGGGATCACGGTGCATTTAGCATATGCAACAAGCCTTTAAACCCCTAGGTGTCCCTAGTGGACGAATGTAGTCTCGTGAGGGCTTACAGCAATGATACCCACAAACATTTTACAAAAGTAAAAATGTAGTAAAACTAATGCACACAAAAGCAAAAAGACAAGCGAAAAGAGAATAAAGAAAGTTAGTGACTAATTAGGTGAAAATTCTACTCAAGTTACTAGTTGTTTTGTTTCTTTCTAAATTACCGAACCAAGAAATAAAGTAAATTTCTCCGATTATTTTTACCATTCTCCATATATACAGCTAACAGAATATTAATCAACTCATTTTTGCCCACAATAGTCATAAGTGCAGTTGATAAGAGAGTAATATTTTTGTCCTAAAGTTCTCTCAGATTTCACACCTTTTGTAGTAATGGAATAATTTTTTGATTTCTGATTTTTTCTTTGATTTTTTCTCTATTTTTATTTATATACAATACCTTTCGTCTATGTAGCGAGCTTTGGGTTGGTGGCTCCCAAACAGTTGGCTTTAGGGCACCAGGTGTTAAGACACCCCTACGAACTTAATTACTCAGACTTCAGATATTTATATTTTGCAGCATCTTCGATCCATGTAACGAGCTTTGGGCCAGTGACTCCCAAACCAGTTGGTTTTAGGGCACTAGGTGTTTACAACTAACCTTTGAAACAAACTTACAGACTTAATAAATCGTCGCGGACGTTTTTTTTTTTTTTTTTTTTTTTTTTTTTTTTTTTTTTACTCCTCACTATTTAGAGAGATGCTTCCTCCAATTAAACTATAGTACGGAATATTACAAACTTTTCAATTTTAGCTCATGACTGTATGTTCCATGTAAGTTCATAATACCTGTCAACTGAACATATGAAGATTCATTTTAGTCAGATTTATGGAGAATTCACAATTAAATAATTTAAAAGGAATAACAAAAATTAACTTATTTCAAAAATAAATGGTTTGAGATACGTATCAGGAGTGAGAATTCCTTACTCAGCTATCTCTTACCAATTTCATCACACCTTTTTAATCAAAATAAAAACACCAAAAAATGCAAAATATTTTTGTAATTTTTGAAAATTTTTCAATTTTTTTGTGTTTTTCGAAAAATTTTGGACTAAAAATAAAAACAACATAAAAACTAAAAAATACAAAGTACTAATCAACTAAATCCCTCCCCCAAACCTAAATGAGACATTGTCCCCAAGCCTAAAACCTAATATGTCTATTAAACAAAAAGGTAGATAGATGTGATTACGATGAGAATGGTAGTGTGAACTGTGTTAAATTAGCTGAAATCTAAACAGTAAATTAAAGGTTTAATCCAGATTAATTCGACGCCTCTTACCACGACGTGCCTCAGACCCAATTATCAGATTCCAATTTATTTTTGATAGGATAGGGTCAACACTTGTTGTGGTCATAGGCTACAAGTTGGTCGATATCAATCCGGAGCAAGTCTGGCAGTGAAGAGGAGGTCTTTTCAATAGGTTTTTGACCTACGAACCCAATTCTCCGAGCGAGCATCAAGAACACACAAAGACATCAAAAAATCCATAAATAATCCAACATTGAACATCGAGTAGTCCAATTGGTTGTGTGCTGGTAGTATTCTGTGGTTCATAAGCAAGATGTTAGATCAAGATATGAAACTATAAAAATTTCCTCCAATGTCCCCAAGCCACCTGGCAAAGCAATAAAAGCATCAGCACGGTTAATCATTTCTACCAAACGTTCAGACATACCTGATACGATCAGTTCCTCTCCGTTTGATGATCCAATAAGATTTGCCTCTGCCAAGGGTTTTGGGACGATTCCCAAACATGACTGCCTCCTCTCCTGTACGGCTTTTGAAATAATCCCCATAAGTCCGAGATTGCCTCCGCCATATTAAGGTGCATATTTCTTGGAGCTAAAACTCGACCCAATTCCCGTGCTCGCTTCTATGTATTGTGGTTTAGTACCAACAGTACTTCCACAAAACACATAAATGTTTTCAACTCGTCTTCTTGAAGTGGCTTCCATTTTTTTATTATTTATTTTTCTTGACTCTGGATGACTTCAAAGGTGCAATGATGAGTTGAATTTATAATACCTGAAAAGGGTGAGTAAAATAGCACAAGTATCTTCCAAAGGACGATTAGTAGCAAAATAGTAAAATAGATCGTGATAGTCAACAAGATCTGGATCCTGTCGGAGAAAAAGTAAACAACAAAAAATTAAAATTATTAGGAAAGACAAAGAAATATAATATATACAAAATTTACAGCTTGATTAACGTCTATGCGTCAGGGACAAGCTTCCCATCCAATTTTCTTATAAATTGGCAAACAGGGTATTTTTTAGTCAGATTCCCAAGACTTAACTGTTGTCTTTCTTTTTGAAATTGTGTATGTAATCTGCGAAATTCTATGTGAACATATCCACTAGGAGCGTCTCAAAGAGTCGAAGATATATCATCTAAAGACTCCTTACTCAAGCCATCCCTAATTATTTAATTTTGTCTTCGCGATTATCAGACACCATTCCTAAAGAACGACAACGAGTGTTGCAATTCCAACGTGCACATTTGTAACAAACACCCATTTGCTTAGCTCTTCGTTTCTTTGCATAGGTGCTTCTTCCAAAACCAGGCAAGTGTGAAATAAAAGAGTCAGAAGACTCACCTGCCAATCAGACTCGTGCTTCAATTACCCAACGAATGTCATTGGGAACACCATAGATTGTCAGTAACCTCATCCGTTCTAAGCGAGCTTTGTAGACTTTCATCAGAGATTTTTGAGGGAGAGAAGGAAATTGCTTGTGAAGATTTGCGAGAGCTTCTTCCATCTTGAAATGACTTAATCTGCAAAAACTAAACACACAATTAAATCACACCAAATCACAATATATACAAAAATTGCATGGGTTGCCTCCCTGCGAGCGCTAAGTTTAAAGTCGTCAGCTAGACGTGACTGCTTGAACATTTATGCTGGATTGGAAAGTGTGACACTTTCTTTTTGTCGCTCCAATGATTCTCCCCAGTAGTGCTTGACACGCTTGTTTTCACTTTGAAAGTTTTGTTGGAGTCAGGATCATTTATCTCAATGGTTTTGTCTGGTAAAACCTTAGTGATTAGGAATGGACCTGACCACCTTGATTTTGACTTCCATGGGAAGAATTTCACTCCTGATTTATTGAACAATACCTTCTGCCCTGGTTCCAGTGTATGCGTACTAACTAACTTCTCATCATGTCTTTTTCCTGGCCTTTTCTTTGTATAATATGGCATTTTTAAAAGGCTGAATGTGAAATTCCTCCAATTCATTGAGTTGGTGGAACTGTTTCTCTTCTGTTGCTTGTAGGACAAGACTTGGCTTTTCGATTGCACAAAACCCTTTATCATCAGTCTCCACAGGCGATTGACATGCCTTAGGTTTGTTGGTAGAACTTTGTTTTGCGTCAGAGTTCTGGATGGTATGGTGTATCACATCAAGTCTGAAACATTCTTCTTCTTTTCATCATCTGGGAATTTATGGCTTTGAAAACATTGAATGTTACTTCTTGGTCCTGTACCCTCATGGTTAGTTCTCCTTTCTGTACATCAATAATGGTCCGACCAGTAGCCAAGAATGGTCTCCCAAGGATGATTGCACATCTCGGCGTCTTCCTCCATGTCAAGGACAATAAAATCTGCTGGAAAAATGAATTTATCAACTTTTACCAGCACATTTTCAACACAACACCTCTTGGAAATACGAGCGTTCGATCAGCAAGTTGCAGTGAGACGGAGGTAGGCATTGTTTCTCCGAGTTGCAGTTTCCTGTAAATAGAAAAAGGCATTAAGTTAAAGTGCACACCTAAATCACATAAAGCCTTACCGAAATTATGTTCTCCCTATGATGCATGGAATGGTGAAACTGCAGGATCTTTCAACTTCAACTCGGGGGAAGTTTCCTCTGAATGATGGCTCTGCATTCTTCTGTCAAAGCTACTGTTTCGTAATCTCCCAATCTCCGGTTTTCGTGAAAGAATATCTTTCATGAATTTGACATAACTGGGCATTTGTTCCAAGGCTTCTGCAAATGGTATGTTAAAGTGTAATGCTGCAGCTTTTTGAAAAATCTCCAAGAAGCAACAAGCGAGCAAACTGTTTGTCCAGTTTGTTTTTCTGAAGTCGTTGAGGAAAAGGTGGAGGTGGAGTGATCTGTTCTTTTTCTTTTTCCTTTGCTTCTTTTTCTTTTGCTTCTTTTTCTTCCATCTGTGGAACTGCATCTTTTGGAACTTCCTCAGCAGCTGTTTTGACTCCAACATCTTTGTTGATTTCAGTACCACTCTTTAACATAATGGCATGACATTGCTCCTTCCCCATATTCCTTGGATTTGGCTCAGTGTTGCTAGGAAGAGTTCCTGGCGGTCTGTAACTCTGAGCATTGGCCAGTTGTCCGATTTGATTCTCCAGTGCTTTGATGGAAGCTGATTGGCTCTGAATCATGGCTTCATATCTTTTTAATTGAGCTAGCATCTCTGCCATCACTGGTTCATTTGTCTGCTCCTGGCCTTTACTCTGTTGCTGGAATCCAGGTGGGGGATAGTTCTTCTGTTGCCCTGAATTGTTGCTCCATGAAAAATTAGGATGATTTCTCCACCCTGGGTTGTAGGGTTGGAATATGGATTGTTCCCCTGTCTGTTGAAATTGTTGACATAATTACCGTCTCTGCATGTTGTTGTGTGTTCTGGTACTCCTCCATATGGTGAACTTGTAAATCCAGTGGTGCTTTGAGTGTTGAGAGTCTCCATAAATTTGCATATCTGGTCCAGCTTGGTGTTGACTGCTGTATTAGCTCCAACTTCATATTTCCTGCAATTCTCTTTGAATCAGACTTCTTTCTGTTGGCCACAAGGAGTTGTTGTTGGCCATTTCTTCAATTAGGTCCCAAGCTTGATCTTCTCCTTTTGCCATTAAAGCTCCTCCAGCAGCAGCATCGATTGTGGTTCTCATCAGTCCAGAAAGTCCATTGTAGAAAGTTTGGACTTGAAGCCATTTTGGAATTTCATGGTGAGGAGGACATTTCCCGAGCAAATCTTTGTATCTCTCCCAAGCTTCGTACAAGGATTCTGAATCTTTGCTGTACAAAGGATGTGATGTCATTTCTCAACTTTGCAGTTCTGGCTGGTGGAAAGTATTTTGCAAGGAATTTTGTAGCAAGAGTGTTCCAGGTTGTGATTGATCCTGCTGGTAGTGAATGTAGCCATGCTTTTGCTCTGTCTTTCAGGGAATATGGGAAAACTCTCAACCTCATAGCTTCTTCAGCTCCTCGGTTGTAATGTGAACGTGCCGCAGACTCCAGGAAGTTGCTGATGTGGGCATTAGGATCTTCAGTTGCATTTCCCCCAAACTGAACTGTTTGCTGAATCACATCTGGATGCAAGTTTTGATATCACCTGCATTTGCTGGTAAAGGAGGAAGTACAATACATGAAATGAGGCCATCTACCACCGGAATGGTTTGTCTCGAATTGGAATTGGTGGTGCAACCTCCAAAGGTTCTCAGGTTCCATGTTGACTAAAGCTTCTTGTGCTTCTCGCCTTTCCCTTCTCAACTGTCGATAGTTCTTTCAATTTCTGGGTCAAGCGGTCGGAATTCAAAGCTTCGGGTTCGTCTCATGAAGTTTCTTGAGAATCTGAAATACAAGAAAACAAAAACAATAAGTAAAAAGAAATTAGATACAAGTAAAAGGATCTAACCCTTAACTAATAATAAAAGATAACTAAGTCCCCGGCAACGGCGCCAAAAAACTTGACCGGCGTAAACACAACACGTATAACGCAAGCCGTATCGTTCAAGTAGTATAAAAAGTATCGATCCCACGAGGACTTAAAATCTTTTTGTTATCATTTATTGATCAAATGATTACCAGTATCTAACAAATTGTTTGATTGATTTGGAATGACGAGGATTCTAAATTTAAAGACAAATACTAAAATTGCTTAAAAGTAGATTTTAAGGAAATTCAATATTAAAAACTATCCAGGGTTGTGATTATTTCAATTTTATTTAAAAGATGAAGTAGTTATCTTATATTTGGGTAATATATCAATTTATTAACCTGGAACACTAACTTATGTAAAAGCCTCTTCCGATGGTCAATTACAAATATCTAGTAATTCAATTGAACCATATTCCTATGTCAACCAAATTACCTAGATTCATTAAGTTTCAAGTTCCAATTATGGCTACCCCCGCCTAACAGGTATATCCTATCTGTAAGGAAATCTATTAAAGGGTTATCTATCCTTAAGGAAGATCGGGGCTATTGAGTCTAAGGTTTTAAACTTAAAATCCATATGTCTAGTTCATTTTTAAGTTTACCTAATCATTTAATTAATGGCCAGTTAATTAAAAGCTTTAAGATTAAGACTCAATAAATAAATCTTTAAATTACCCAAACTATAATCTAACCCTTATAAACCAGTTTAATTGAAATTCATCACAAACCTAGATAACTAATTTAGCTACGACACATAACTAGGGCTAAAAACTTAAAAGACTTAAAATAAATTGCATAAAGTAAATGTAACAAAATAACTGCTGAAAGTGAAATAAAATAAAATTGCTAAGGTAAAAAGGAATTACTTATACTATATACTAATTAGATTTCTCCCATAATAAATATAAACTTTGCAAAGTAATTTTTCATCCAGCCATATAGGCGGTATTTTGATTTAATTAATTTGAAAAACAACCAGCCATAAAGGCGGAATCATTTCAGAAAATAACCAGCCATAAGGGCGGAACATCAAAATAACCGGCCATATAGGCGGAATGAAAATAAACCAGCCATATAGGCGGAATATAAATTTTATTAATCACCGACCAATCTGGCGGTATCCTGATTAAGTCCAATTTAGAATTTGAATATATTATAAATATGGGAGAATAATCTAAAAAGTAAATAGTAAAGAATTACATTTTACCTTAACAGAAGGAAGTTACCTCCTCATAATGAGTAGTAAAACTGTAAAATAAAGAAAGTAAATTATTATTATTACAGAACTTGATTAAAAATTACAAAAACTAAATAAAAAAACTTAGAGAGAGAGAAACTCCCTAATTACATAAGATTTGGGAGAGGGAAGTGGTACAACAAAAAACTGAAAAACTCGCCCTCTATTATAGGCGCGGATGGGTGCGCGCGTCGCGACGCTCGTTTGCGCGTCGCGCCGCGCGCTACAGTGACACGTGTCACGCGCTGGTTGGTTGACTCAAATTTGATCCGCTGACGTGGCACTGTTCATGACGTCATCGCTTACGTCATGATGACGTGTCAACTGTTCATGACGTCATTGCTTGCGTCATGGTGATGAGGTGGAAGGCGACGTGGCGACACGTGGGGCGGCGGCCGTCGGACGAATGCGATGTTGACACGTGTCAGGCTTGTGATTGGCTGATGATGACGTGGCATGTTGACTCGGTTGACTTACTGACGTGGCTGCTGATGTGGAGATGATTGGCGACACGTAGGATGACACGTGGGGCGGTGGCCGTCCAAGCAATGAGATCTTGACACGTGGCACGGCGCACTTTAGCATCTCCGTTGTGATGGTGACACGTGGCACGGCGCACGTTAGCAAAGTCAACTTTTCTCAGATTCTGATTTTGTGGACCCGGCGCATTTTAGCAACTTCGGCGCAGACTGGGCGTCGCGACGCCAAGGCTATGCGCGGCGCGACGCAAAGAAGACTGAAATATTCCAGTTGGTGCATTTTTTACCGGTTTTGTCCCAATTTGCTTCCAGTGCTGTCCAAACTTTATTTATCTGCAAAATAACAACAAAACACATCAAAACGTTCATAAAACTCGAGAAACAATACAAAACATTAGGTCAAATGAGTGGGAAATAGTGGTATAAATACCACTCATCAACATGTCGTATGTAACGAGTGAATTCCCTAATTCTATTTGACTTGACGTGAGTCATCTTGGGGATTTCCCCGGTCGTCTGAACCAATGATGGATCATGAGTAATTTCACTCAACATTTCATATATAACGAGTGGTTCCATGATTTCATTTGACTCAATATGAGTCATCTTGGGGATGTCCCCAGTCGACTGAACCATATGATGGTTCAAGAGTAATTTCACTCGACATGTCGTATGTAACAAGTGAATTCCATGATTCTGTTTGACTCGACATGAGTCATCTAGGGGATGTCCCCGGTCGACTGAACCAGATGATGGTTCATGAGTAATTTCACTCGATATTTCGTATGTAACGAGTGATTTCCATGATTCTGTTTGACTCGACATGAGTGTTGAGTAGTTTCTTTCTCTTTGGTGTTCTATTGATTTCGTGTCGAATGCTTGGTCCGAATATAAGTTGTGTCGAAGTCTTTTATCTAAGCTTATTCAAAATGTTATGCCGAGTGACCAATTTCTTTTTGGAAATTCCATAAATTTCGTGTAGAGAGGTTGCTACTATGGTACCTATATTTTATTAGGTACTGAGCCGAATGACGAGTAGATATTGCGTCAAGCTCTTTATAGATGTTGTGTCGAATCGATATTCCAAGGGTACTGATCTTACGCCTGAGGTGGTGTCGAATGATTAAGCAACTCGTATAAGGGGTTGCTTAAATGTTGAATCAACCTCTGACTTGATGAGTACATTACACGTATTTAGATTTCTGATGTTGTCGTGCCAAATGGGGAAGACACTGGTGAAAAGCATTGATATTGTGACAAGCCTGATTGTAATTCTTTTTCCATTTGACGATAACTGATTAAAGGATTCTGGATTTTCCATGTGTCATTAAATGTAGTAAAACCTAATGCGATTAACAAGTAATCCTTTGGAGGGAGAATGAGCGCCCAAAACGTAGTATAAGGGGATAACTTATGGGTTTATTTGCTTTATTCACGAAGAGCCACAAGTTGGGAGAGAAAGGCTTCAAGTTATAAGGTATTCTTCAACGCTCCTCGTGTTCTTCTTACTTTGAATGTTCATAGAGTAGATTCAAGCTGTTCTTAGGTAAAATTGGTTGTTTGATCTTTGGGTTTGTGAGAATATTTTTAAAATTGTGTTTGTGGGTTTTGATTTTTAGGAAGTAGGTTACTAGGGAGTCTAGCTGTTTATATGCTTGTTGTTTGGAAGATGTCGAGTGGAGAATCCTTAGGCAGCTTAGGTGCCAAGATTGATAGTTATGTCGGGTATTCCTCAAGTGAGACCAAGGAGGATGAAGTATACAAAGATTGGTCGTACCAAGAGTTGATCAAGGATGGCGTAGTCACTTTGGCTAGGCCTTCTCAAGAGATCCCTACCGAGGCCATACCACTAAGGTCTTTACCCGCTGTTGGGGAGCCGAGTGACTTTCCTAGTACAAGTGTACCCACTAACTTATTATCTAAAAATCCTGCTAGTCGAATGACTGGGAAAGTGTTGAGGGAACTCAGGTGCATGTATAGGTTTCCCGATTCTCTGGAACTACGGGTTCCTTCGTCGAGTGAAAGAATCGATTATAAAGTTCGGGGTGGATGAGAATCTACCTACGTCCATTCATTGTGGGGCTAAGGTTCCTATTCCGAGACTGGTTTGGGAGGTTTTGTATCATTTTGAAGTAGCTCCTTCACAGTTGATGCCAAATGCGTGGAGGATATTATTGTCGATTGAATGTATGTCTTTTCAGTTGGGAGTGCTTTTTGAAGTAAATGATGTTTTAGCGACGTACTAGCTGAAGGAGCATTTGAAGGAGAAAGGAAGATTTACTTTGATCCTTCGTCAGAGGAAGACGCATTTAGTTACTGGATTACCGACTAATGATAGGGAAAATTGGCAGTGCAACTATTTCTTTGCAAAGGGTGAGGGTATATTTGGATCGACCGGGGCTGGTCAAATCCCATAATTTTGGTGTTTGTCTAGTGAGTAGCGTTCTTTCTTTAAAATTTAATCCTTGAATCTTGCTTATGAATTCGAATAACCATGTGCTTGTTGCTGCAGATCTTTTACGAAATAAATCATTTGTTACGACTGCACGTACGATCTCCAACACCAAAGCGATTCTATCATTGTCGGCCGATGAAAGGTATTATAAGACCATCTTAGTGGAAAAGAGATTAAGGGCAATTCCGTTGTGGAAGAAGATTTATCAACGAGAATGAGAAGGTAAAGTTCTGATCCTTTTTCATGACGTTTTGCCCGTGATAAATTGTAGATGGTCGTGACAAAAGTTATATGGAGAGTCTAAATATCGAGAGCCCCTAAACCTGAAGAACTTTTATGCGCAGAGGAAATGATGACTGGACCATTCACAGTAGCTTCACTCAACGAGATGAAGAGCCGGAGGAAAGCAAGGAAGTTGAAGAAGAAAAGAACCAGAAGTCGAAAAAGAAACCAATCTTTTTGCAAGAACTTGTAAAATGTTGCACGGACTTGTCTGCCAGCTGCTGGTAGGACTCGATTGACCTGTAGGGCAGGTTAATTAACTAAGAAAGGGTTGGCCCTGCCAATGTTTCGCCAAAGAATCTATACATTCCAGCTTCCCACTGGCTTGGGGACAAGCCGGTTGACATAATCTTGTACTTGTAATGTATTACGTGGTCGTCTGGATCGGTGGACCCATCATATTGCTTCATTTCGGGTGGGCTGAATTTTCGGGGCAACTCAACACAACAGCTACTATTGACTCTACGAATGGGGTATCAGAAATTTTCTCCAGCTCTGCTCTTCCTGATTGGCACCCTTACTCCTGGTAGTCTGGACATATCGCTTCCTTGAATTCAATCATCTTTCTTCTCATAGAGGTAGCAATTTGATAGGTTGGATCGAGAAAAGAGTTCGGGTCACGTGAAGTTGGCTAGTGATTATTGTTTAGCCCATCCGACATGGGGGGACTGTCGGATTGATTCGGTCGTCTGGATCGCTGGTTTGACCTTGAGTGTTATGCTGGGATTGGATGACAACTGCTCCAGCTTTTTCTGTAGGCTTTCGTTGGAATTTCGCATTGTCAGATTCTCCTCTTCAAGGGCTTGCAGACGTTCTCGGAGCATGGCCAGTTGTGCAGTCATGGGATCCGGTGTTTGTTCATCGCTCGATGCCATTTTTCAGCTGCTTGTAGAAGTGCTTAGTTTTTGTGGAAAAATCTGCTCGGTAGCCCCACGGTGGGCGCCAAATTATGGACGCTGATTTCGGTCGAGGTCCACAATCGAGAATGAATTGAGTGGCACAAACAAAGCTGCAAAATAAGAATAGAGCGAACGAGGAGGTTACTGCCCACCGGTGTGGTGGTAGCCATAGGCACTCCGACGCTCAAGTTAGCAAAATATGAATAAGTCGAAGGTGAAAGGATCAAGGTCTTAGGATACCTCAACCTCTATTTGATTTCCGTGAGGGCAGGGTATTATGTTTATCTGATGATAGATGTCGTGAAGAAAAATGTCCCCTACTATATACTTTGCTTCTCTCTTTTATAGGCTCTCCGATATGGGGTCTCTCTTCTTCCCGTTGGAGTCGTTGTAACTGGTGGCTTAATTGGATGGTTTATGTCTAGTAACTGACGTTATATGATTGTTTGTCTATCTTCTGAAATTGTCGACTTATGTTGATGTTAGAGAGTTCTAGTTCTCTCTGATCTGGTAACTGGTGTATGTTGTTCTCTCTTGATGATAATGGGCTTGGGCTCATGAGGCCTGTTTGTCTGATATTTGCCTATGGGATGACTCACTAATGGGCTTCAGGTTTGGTGGTTGGCCTTGAAGTAAATGTCGATTTTATCCTAGGCCCAAATTTGGCCTGTACAATGAGCAAGCAGTTTGCATAATGCTTGGCTCTATGTCGGACGAACTTCATAAAGCTCACGAAGATATGGATGCTCAAACCATCATCTTTCACTTGAATGAGTTGTATGCAACTTCCGTTCATACTGTGAGATTCCAAGTGTCATGTGTTTTATTCCAAACAAGGTATAAGGAAGGATCTGTTAGTAGACATGTGCTTAAGATGATTACCATATTGAAAAATTGGCCAACCTCGGGTTCATCATGGATCATGAGATATGTCACGATCTAATTCTTCAGTCCTTACTAAAAGACTTCTCTAAATTTATTATGCAGTTTCATCAGTCTAATAAAGAAACTACTTTAGCAGAATTGCACAATCTGATAAAGCAAGCAGAGAATGACTTGAAAACGAAGCTTAAAAATTTCGTCATGCTTACGGACCTGAAGCCAAGAGGCCCAAAGAAAAATAAGGCCAAGGCCAAGGCTCCATATCACCTAAAGCCCAATGGTAAGGTGGAGAAGAAAAAGGGAAAGTGGAAATGTTTCTTTTGTGGAAAGAAGTGTCATTGGAAGAAAGACTGCAGATCCTTGAAAGCCAAGGAAGCTAGGGAAGCCCAAGAGGCCAAGAAGCCCAATGCTACAGGTATGTTGTATATGATTGAACTATATTCTCAAAACTCTGAACCTTCTACTTGGGTACTTGACACCGGTTGTGGGTCTCACTTGTGTAACAATGTGCAGGGCTTGAGAAATAGTAGGAGACTCCGTCATGGGGAGGTTGACTTACGCATGGGTAATGGAGCAAAACTGGCTGCATTGTGCGTGGGGACTTATTCATTAGTTTTACCATATGGTTTAATTTTAGACTTATAAGATTTTGTTTATGTACCTTCTCTAGTAAAGAACATCATTTCAATTCTTCTTTATGTAATAAAGGCTTTTCATGCCTAATAAGTTGTAATGAATGTTCTATTTATTTCAATGAAATAAAATATGGAGATGGTATTTTGAATAATGGTATCTATGTCTTACAAACTAACAAAGAATGTTCAACCTCTAATATATACAACGTTAACTCGAATAATCTCAATGAATCACTTCTATGGCACAATCGCTTAGGTCATATCAATGAAACAAGATTAACTAAGCTACATAAGGATGGATATTTCAAACCCTTCCAATATGAACCTTATGGAACTTGTGAGTCTTGTTTACTTGGTAAAATTACCAAATTACCCTTCAAAGGTAAAGGACAGCGTGCATTAGAGACATTAGAACTCATACACTCTGATGTATGTGGACCAATGTCAGTCACCGCTAGAGGTGGATTCTCCTACTTCATTACCTTTATCGATGATCACTTGCGATATGGGTATGTGTACCTTATGCGGTACAAATCTGAAGCCTTTGAGAACCATCATAATAAAAGTATTAAGTTACTAGGGTCTGACCGAGGTGGTGAATACTTAAGCGACGCATTTCAAGATTACTTGAGAGAAAATGACATTGTTTTCCAGTGGACTCCTCCGGGAACTCCACAACATAATGGGGTCTCCGAAAGGAGAAATCAGACATTATTAGATATGGTCTGATCAATGATGCCAAGCACGAATCTACCTCTTTCATTTTAGGGTCTTGCTTTATAAACTGTAACACTACTACTAAACCAAGTTTCTTTCAAGACTGTTAGTCAAACACCATATGAGTTATGGTATAGGAAACGTCATAGACTTAGTTATTTAAGAGATTAGAGATGTGACACATATGTTAAGCTCACACAAACTAACAAATTGGATGATAGGGCAGTTAAATGTAAGTTTGTAGGATATGCCTTGAACTCAAGAGCATACGTGTTCTACGTCCCAAATGAACAAAGAACATTTGTCTCACGAAATGCTAAATTTCTAGAGAATGAATTCCTTCTCAAGAAATATAGTAGGATTATACTAGACCTCGATGAGGTACGAGAAGAACAGACTAACATAGAACTAAACCCCAGGCCCCTCAAAAGGGCAGCGATGAAACAACCACAAGGTTATGAACTTAGAAGGTCTGGTAGGGAAAGATATGAGCCTGAAAGATATGGTTTCCATATTGATAAGGAACATGATCAGGTCATTGATAATGACGATCCCACCAGTTATGACGAAGCAATGCGTGACATGATTCAGTCAAGTGGCTTGAGGCCATAAAATCCGAAATAGACTCTATGTATCAGAATAAATTCTGGGACTTGGTGGATGCACCTGAAGGGATAAAACCCATAGGCTGCAAGTGGATTTACAAGCGTAAAACTGATGCTGAAGGCAACATCCAAACCAATAAGGCTAGGTTGGTGGCGAAAGGTTATAGACAAATCCAAGGAATTGACTATGACGAAACCTTCTCGCCTGTTGCAATGATAAAGTTCATTCAAATTTTACTGGCACTAGCTGCACATTTTGATTATGAGATTTGGCAGATGGATGTCAAAATAGATTTCCTTAATGGGAACCTCGTAGAGGAAGTCTATATGACACAACCTGAGGGGTTTGCATCTAAGGATGATCATAATAAAGTATGCAAGCTTAAACGATCCATTTATGGACTCAAGCAAGCCTCAAGAAGTTGGAATATACGATTTGATGAGACAATCAAAGAATTTGACTTCATCAAAAATGTAGACGAGCCTTGTGTTTACAGGAAAAATAGTGGGAGTGCTGTTATATTTCTTGTATTATATGTCGATGACATATTAATCATCGGGAATGACATTCCCATGATGCAAGTCACCAAGTAATGGTTATCTCAGAATTTCTCCATGAAAGATTTGGGAGAAGCAGCCTACATCCTCGGCATTAAGATCTACCGTAATAGATCTAAAAGGCTGTTAGGACTTTCTCAATCTACGTACATAGATGATGAGTGGTAATTTTATCACTATTTCTAACTCATTTAACCTAATATTTTGTATAGTTTATTGATTTTTATGAATATTTTGATGTGTTTTGTGTTATTTTGTAGATAAATAAAGTTTCAGGACATTCTGGAGTTGATTTGGGACCAAATCAGTGAAAATTGGAAAAATGGCATTTTGGTAATTTTCTAACGTCGCGACGCCTAACGTGCACCAGGTCCATGCTAACGTGCGCCAGGTCCACATGTCAGAATCTGAGAGTTTGACTTTGCTAACATGCACCGTGCCACGTGTCACCATCACAGCTGATTTGCTAACGTGCGTCGTGCCACGTGTCATCATCCTATGGTGCTGACAATCACCATTGCCACGTGTGCCATGTGTCACTCCACGTCACCGCCACGTCAGCGTCCACATCATCAGTTGACCGAGTCAACGTGCCACCTCACCACCACATCATCATCAGCCAATCACGAAGTGCCACGTGTCGCAATCCTATGGTGCCGACAGTCACCATCGCTATGTCAGTATAATAATTGAGTTGTTAGCCGCCTCGCCACGTGTCACCTTATCTCCTTATATGAATCGCCACGTGTCATCACCTCAGCATGCCACGCCATAAAGCGCTGGCGTCGCAATGCCAAAGGCTTTGGCGTCGCAACATTGGATGCCTATCCGCGCCTATAAATTGAGCTCGATATTTCAGTTTTAGATATACATTCCTCTCTAATTTCTCTGATGTAAATAGAGAGTTTTCTATCTAGTATCTTTTAATTTTAGTTTTGTAATTAATTTTAATTACATTCTGTAATAATAGTAATTTACTTTCTTTACTTTTTAAGTTTTTACTGTTCACCATGAGGAGGTAACTTCCCCATGCTAGGGTGATAGGTAATTCTTTTACTATTGCTATTTAGATTAATCTCCCTTAAATATAATATATTCACTATTTAAAATTTGACTTAAAAAGGATACCGCCAAATTGGTCGGTTGGTAATTCATTTTAATCTGGTTTAAACCTGACTAATCAAGGATACCGCCAGATTGGTCGGTTGGTAATTAAATTTTCTTACCGCCTATATGGCATATTTATTTTGGTTTCGCCTTTATGGCTGGTTGGTCTTAATTATACTTAATCAGGTTACCGCCTATATGGATGGTTGGTAAAATAATCACAAGTTAATATATTATATTAAGGGAGATATCTAAATTAGTAGTAGTAAAAGTTGATCCTTTTACCTTAGCATTTTATTTTATTTATTGCAATTTACTTTTCAGCTTTTACTTTACCGCAATTACTTTTCAATATTTTACTTTATGTCTTTTAAAGCCCTAGTTATGTGTCGTAACTAAGTTAGTTATCCGGGGTTGTGATGACTTTTAATATCACCGGTTTATAAGGGGTTATTTTATAGTTTGGGTAATTTAAAGGTTTACTTATTAAGTCTTAAGCTTAATGCGTCTTGTTAATTGGCCACTAATAAGATTGATCTGGTAAATCTAAAATAAACTTGACAAATGAATTTTAGGTTTCAGCCTTAGACTTAATAGCCCACGATCTTCCTTAAGGATAGATAACCCTTTAATAGATTTCCTTACAGGATAGACATATACCTGTCGGGCAGGGGTAGCCATAATTGGAACTTAAACTAATGAATCCAGATAATTTGGTTGACATAGACATATAGTTCAATGGGTTAAACTGGGTATTTGCGTTTGACCATCGACATAGGCTTTTGCATAATTTAGTGTTCCAGGTTAGTAAATCAATTTATTACACAAACATGAAATAACCACTTCATCTTTTAAAAGATATTAGAAAGATTCACAACCCTAGATAGTTTTTAATATTTAATTTTCTTAAACCTACTTTCTAACAATTTTATTTACTTGTTTTTAAATTTAGAATCGTCACCATTTCAAATCAATCAAACAACCTGTTTGATACTAGTAATCATTTGACCTCATAAAATTAATAGCTTAGGTATTAAGTCCTCGTGGGATCGATACTTTTTATACTACTTGGACGATACGTACGCTTGCGTTATACGTGTATGTAAGCACCGGTCAAGTTTTTGGCGCCGTTGCCGGGGACTCATTTATCTTTCACTATTAGTTTTGAGGTTAGATACGTTACTTGTATCTAATTTCTTTTTACTTATTGTTTTTGTTTTCTTGTGTTTCAGGTTCACAGATCCTTCATGAGACGAACCAGAAGCTTTGAATTTCGACCGCTTGACCCAGAAATTGAAAGAACCATCAGACAGTTGAGAATAGAAAGGCGAGAAGGCCAAGAAGCTTTAGTCAACATGGAACCTGAACCTTTGGAGGTTGCACCACCAATTCCCATTCGAGACAGAACCATTCCGGTGGTTGAGAGACTCATTTCTTTTATTGTACTTCCTCCCTTACCAGCAAATACGGGTGACATCAAAATATGCATTCAGATGATTCAGCAGTCAGTTCAGTTTGGGGGGAATGCAACTGAAGATCCTAATGCCCACATCAACAACTTCCTGGAAGTTTGCAGCACTTTCAATTACAACCGAGAAGTTGAAGAAGCAATAAGACTGCGTGTTTTTCTATACTCCTGGAATGACAGAACTAAAGCTTGGCTACATTCACTACCAGCAGGTTCCATCACAACTTGGAACACTTTAGCCACCAAATTTCTTGCAAAGTACTTTCCACCAGCCAGATCTGGAAAGCTGAGGATTGACATCAAATCCTTTGTACAAAAAGACTCAGAAACTCTCTACAAAGCTTGGGAAAGGTACAAAGATTGCTCCGGAAATGTCCTCACCATGAGATTTCAAAATGGCTTCAAGTCTAAACATTTTATAATGGACTTTCTCGAATAATGAGAACCAAAATTGATGCTGCTGCTGGAGGAGCTTTAATGGAGAAAGAAGAAGATCAAGCCTGTGACCTAATCGAAGAAATGGCCAACAACAATTCCTTGTGGCCAACAGAAAGGAGCATGATCCAAAGAATTGCATGAATTTATGAAGTGGAGCCAATACAGCAGTCAACGCCAAGCTGGATCAGATATGCAAATTCATGGAGACTCTTACCACTGGATCCACAAGTTCACCATATGGAGGAGCACCAGAGCCGAACCAACTTGAAGAAACGGTGAATTTTGTCAACAATTTCAACAGACATGGGAACAATCCTTATTCCAACACCTACAACCTAGGGTGGAGGAATCATCCCAATTTTTCATGGAGCAACAATTCAGGGCAACAGAACTATCCACCACCTGGATTCCAGCAACAGAACAAAGACCATGAGCAGGCAAATGAACTAGGATTAGTAGAAGTGCTGAATCAGTTAAAAAAGTATGATGCTATGTTTCAGAGCCAATCAGCTTCCATCAAAGCACTGGAGAATCAAATTGGACAAATGGCCAATGCTCAGAGTTACAGACCGCCATGTACCATTCCCAGCAACACAAAACCAAATCCAATGAACATAGGGAATGAGCAGTGTCATGCCATCATGTTAAAAGCCGTACTGAAATCAACAAAGATGTTGAAGCCAAAACAACTGTTGAGGAAGTTCCAAAAGAAATAGGGCAACAGATAGAGGAAAAAGAAGGAAAAGAAAAAGAACAGATCACTCCACCTCCACCTTTTCCTCAGCGTCTTCAGAAAAACAAACTGGACAAGCAGTTTGCTCGTTTCCTGGAGGTGTTCAAAAAGCTGCACGTCAACATTCCATTTGCAGAAGCCTTGGAACAAATGCCCATCTATGTAAAATTCAAGAAAGACATTCTTTCACGAAAATAGAGATTGGGAGATTACGAGACAGTAGCATTGACGGAAGAATGCAGCGCCATCATTCAGAGGAAACTTCCCCCAAGGTTGAAAGATCCTGGCAGTTTCACCATTCCTTGCATCATAGGAGAACATAACTTTGGTAGGGATTTATGTGAATTAGGTGCAAGTGTTAACTTGATGCCTTTTTCTATTTTCAGGAAATTACAGATTGGAGAAACAATGCCCACTTCAGTCTCTCTACAACTTGCTGATAGAACGCTCGTATTTCCAAGAGGCGTAGTTGAGGATGTGCTGGTCAAGGTTGACAAATTCATTTCCCAGCAGATTTTGTTGTCATTGATATGGAGGAAGACGCAACGTGCCAATCATCCTCGGGAGACCATTCTTGGCTACAGGCCGAACCATTATTGATGTACAAAAATGAGAATTAACCATGAGGTACAAGACTAGGAAGTAACATTCAATGTTTTCTAGGCCATGAATTTCCCAGATGATGAAAAGAATGAGGAATGTTTCAGACTTGATGTGATACACAGTACCATTCAGAACTCCAATGCAATGTATGTTGGAGTTCTACGGCCCCGAAGATCGAATACAAAGCATAAAACACATGTGCGAATACAACGAGGGAGTTGCGGAATACTCACATCGATCGGTTGAGCGATGCGGCAACGAACAAAACTTATTTTCTGCCTCCTCCATGCTCTCGGCAGTGAGCAATGACAGTCCTCCAAGAATCGGCCATTGTTGGTCATTCGTCAAGCTCCAAGCTTCGTCAAATGATTCCAAGCTCATGGGTGGACTTCCCTATCACCTTTGCATGACTTCGTAGTGTGCTAGCACTCCCGATTTTTCCACAAAATCACGACTTTTTGCTTCCCTTTTCTTCCTTGGCTCTCGGCAGAAACCAGAACCAGTGAAGAATAAAAAGAGGCCAAATGTCCGAGAGAGAGATGATAGAAAGAGAGAGTTGTGTAAATAGTTGGATTTTGTGTATCAAATACACTTAAATGAATTTCAAATTCATTTACCACACATTTGGCTTTACAAAAGTCAAACCATTAAAGCCCACAACCACTACATCAATCAATCAATGAATAGTGACTGGCGTCAATCACTCAAAGTGAAAGACATCTATCACTTGATTGACGAATGATGTGACGCTAGATGCGACTAGCGATTTGACGCTTGATTTGACTTACGTGCCGCACTCGAATTCAAAATACGAATGCGATCGCAAATAATCCCGGGATTGGGTTCGCTAATTCCAAATTAACGAATTTTTCGTTGCGACGTAATTAAATGATTATGCCTAGCGAAATCACTATTCACGTCGCTAACGAATTAATTCTAAATTAACTCTTTCGCCTGAATTAAAATATAATTTTAATTCCGCGTCAAAATCCAATTTCGTTTAATATATCGAATATATTAATTTTATCGATTAATTCCAAATTAATCGTTCTCTCTCTTTAAATGATATTTTATCCCAGATAAAATATCTCCGTAATTAATCCTAGATTAATTTTCTCTCTCATCTAATTAATCACAGATTAATAAAAGTGTGAGTCATACGTCATCGGTGAATCTTCGAGAAGCGACCCATGAGATCCCCGGATATATTGGCAGTAAATTCGGTCGTCGGACTATCCGAACACGTAAGTACCTAGTACTACATTTATACCAATTTACAAGACAAGGTTGGCTTCTAGCAAAGCGCCATGCCTACCCAATTCTCCAGAAATATCCTTACAGGAATATAAGGATCTATATCAGGCGTAGTATACGTAGTATTGCGTATTTTGATCCAGTATCGGATGATCACATGCAAGGCCTGGGGCTGGTACAGTGTCTGCCACGTACGAAGCATATATTGGATTACTAGCAACTAGTCTTTTTATTATCGGATAATCATGACCAAGTCATATTATCCCGATGGTTGCAACCATTTAGAGAACCAGTTCTGCATCCCTACGCGATCATCATCTCCATATGACTGGAGTGATACTTCCGTTTTGACATCACACCCAACACATTACGATTCTCGATATACCTAGAAGAGGCGTACACAGAAACCGGTTAAAGCCCTGGACGACCAAAACCAAAGTATATTGATTGTCGCAAGTATTAGCGGTGCAAGTCTCAGGTTAAGACCAAATACACCTACCCTGATTTCGGACTTCCATAGACACATAGTCATACTACCAATGGAATTCCGAGGGGGTCTATCCAGAGCGAAGCTGTTTCCCGTACCATCGGTAAAAAACAACCTCCTATTACATTTGCATGAGTATCCTATACCCAAATATATGAGAACTATGTCATTGTGCCCTCACAATAAGCACACGTATAATACTAGTCTTTTACGCATTTATCAATGTCCAATCTCGATAATACTCTTACTAGGGATATTTAATAATTTATCCTTCATGGACTGATACTCTCTCATATCATTCTCAATCCAGGAACAAATCACGGGGACCTCCTATCATTTATACATCTTGGTGATCTAATCACAAATGATAAGAGTGCAATCTCCTTTGTCACATAGTTAATTTGTACAACAACACCATGATCTGTACAAATAGTGACGTTATGGGTCATAATTGTCCAACAATGTAATGTTCTATCGACAAACTTAAAACATGTCAATTTCCTGTGGAGCCTGAAGATAAAGCGTCTTTTGCATTAAAAAGCCAATTCTTGCACTACAAACAACATAAGAGAAAATTTTCCACCAGCTCAATGAATTGGAGGAATTTCACAATCAACCTTTTGAGGATGCCAAATTGTACAAAGAAAAGGCCAAGAAGAGACATGATGAGAAGTTAGTGCGCATACAATTGGAACCAGGGCAGAAGGTACTGTTAAACAAATCAAGGGTGAAATTCTTCCCATGGAAGCCAAAATCAAGGTGGTCAGGTCCATTTGTGATCACCAAAGTTTTACCAGATAGAGCCGTTGAGATACATGATCCTGACTCCAACAAAACTTTCAAGGTTAAAAACAAGCGTGTTAAGCACTACTGGGGAGAATCATTTGAGCGACAAAAAGAAAGTGTCACACTTTCAGATCCAGCCTAACGTTCGAGAAGTCACGTCTAGCTGTTGACGTTAAATTTAGCGCTCACAGAGAGGCAACTCATGCAATTTGTGTATATATTGTGATCTGGTGTGTTTTATTTTTGTATGTTTAATTTTTTGCAAGTAAAGTCATTTCACGATGGAAGAAGCTCTCGCAAATCTTCGCAAGCAATTTCCTTCTCTCCCTCAAAAATCTCTGATGAAAGTTTACAAAGCTCGTCTGGAACGAATGAGGTTACTGATGATCAAAGGTATTCATACTGACATTCTTTGGATAATTGAAGCATGGGTCCGATTGGCAGGTGAGTCTTCTGACTCTTTTATTTCACATCTGCTTGGTTTAGGAAGGAGCACTTATGCTAAAAAGAGAAGAGCCAAAAGAACGTGTGTCTGTTATAAATGTGCTCGTATGTTTTGTGATAATCATTGTCGTTCTTTAGGAATGGTGTCTGATAACCGCGAAGATAAGATTAATTTCATTAGGGATAGCTTGAGTAAGGAGTCTTTGGATGATATATCTAAAACTCTTGAGACGCATCCCAGTCGATATGTGAATCATGAAATTTGTGTGTTATATGCACAATTTCAAAAAGAAAGACAACAGTTAAGTCTTTGGAATCTGACTTAAAAAGACCATGTTTGCCAATTTATAAGAAAATTGGATGGGAAACTTGTCCCTGACGCATAGACGTCAATCATGCCGCTAATTTTCTTGTACATATTATATCTTTTTGTTTTTCCTAATAATTGTAATTTGTTTTGTTGTTTTCTTTTATTTTCTCCGACATGATCCAGACCTTTTTTACTATCACGATTTATTTTACTGTTTAACTAATAATTGTCATTTGGCAGGTACTAGTGCTATTATCTTACTCACCCTTTTCAGGTGTTATAAATTTAACTCATCATTGCACTTTTGAAGACATCCAGAGTAAAACATGGAAGTCACTTCAAGAAGACGAGTTGAAAACATCTGTGTGTTTTGCGGTACTAGTGTTGGTGTTAAGCCACAATACGTAGAAGCAGCACATGAATTGGGTCGAGTCTTAGCTGCAAGGAATATGCACTTAGTATATGGCAGAGGCAATCTTGGACTTATGGGGATCGTTTCAAAAGCTGTACAGGAGGGAGGCAGTCACGTTTTGGGAATCATCCCAAAACCCTTGTCAGAGGCAAATCTTATTGGACCATCAAAATGAGAGGAACTGATCGTGCCAGGTATGTCTGAAAGATTGATAGAAATGATTAACCTTGTTGATGCTTTTATTGCTTTACCATGTGGCTTGGGCACATTGGAGGAAATTTTTATAGTATTATCTTGGGCGAACCTGAACATACACCAGAAACCGCTTGGACTATACAACGTTGAAGGATTTTATGATTTTCTTTGTGTGTTTCTTGATGATGCTCGGAGAAATGGGTTCGTGTCAAAACCTATGAAAGAACTCCTCTTTACTGCCAGAACTGCTCTGGATCTAATTGACCAAATCTTAGCCTATGAACCACAAGTTGACCCTATCATTTCAAAGATAAATTGGTCCGAGGACGATCGTGGTAAGAGGCGTCAGATTAATCTGGATCTTAACCTTTAAACTTTTCGTGTAGAATTTCAGCTAACCAGGTATTATCTTCTAAACTCTTCTTCTACTGCTTAAGACATTGGGGACAATGTCTCATTTAGGTTTGGGGGAGGGAATTAGTTGATCAGTACCTTGTTTTTATTTTTAGTCCAAAATTTTTTGAAAAATACAAAAAAATTGAAAAGTTTTCAAAAATTACAAAAATATTTTGCGTTTTTGTGTTTTTATTTTGACTAAAAATATGAAATTGGTGAGAGATAGCTGTGAAAGGAGTTTCCACTCCTGAGATGCATCTCAAACCTATTTCGGAACCAGTTAATTTTTGTTTATTTCCTTTTGAATTATTTAATTTGTGAATTCTCCATAATACTGACTAAAATGGATCTTCATATGCTAAGTTGGCAGGTATTATCAACATGCATAGTAACATACGGACATGAGCTAAAATTGAAAAGTTTGCAATATTTAGTGCTCTTTAATTGGAGGAAACATCTCAAAAAGTAATGGAGTACAAAAAAAAAACATATGAGGTCCGAGTTATTAAGTCTGTAAGGGTGTTTTAACACCTAGTGCCCTAAAGCTAACTCGTTTGGGAGTCACTGGCCTAAAGCTCGCTACATGGATTAAGGATGCTGCAAAAATATATATATCTGAAATCTGAGTAATTAAGTCTGTAGGGGTTTCTTAACACCTGGTGCCCTAAAGCCAACTGGTTTGGGAGTCACCGACCCAACACTCGCTACATAGATGAAAGATATTGTATATAAATAAAAAAAATCAAAAATCAAAGAAAAAATCAGAAAAATCTGAAAAATTATTCCATTGCTACAAAAAAGTGTGAAATCTGATAGAACTTGAGGATAAAAATATTACTCTATTATCAACTGCACTTATGACTGTTGTGGGCAAAAATGAGTTGTTTAATATTTTGTTGTCTGTGTATATGGAGAATGGTAAATATAATCGGAGAATTTACTTATTCAGTAGTTTAGAAAGAAATAAAACAACTAGTAACTTGGAGTAGAAGTTTCACTTGATTAGTCACTAACTTCTTTTATTCTCTTTTCGGTTGTCTTTTTGCTTTTGTGTGCATTAGTTGCACTACATTTTTACTTTTGTAAAATGTTTGTGGGTATCATTGCTGTAAACCCTCACGAGACTACAACTCGTCCACTAGGGACACCTAAGGGTTTAAAGGCTTGTTGCATACGCTAAATACAACCGTGATCCCTACGAAAGTGGCTTAGTTAAATTTTATTTTAATGATGTTTATGTTATTTTACTCTATATTTTGCTCGAGGACTAGCAAAATGTTAGGTTTTGGGGTGTGATGAGTGGTAATTATATCACTATTTCTCATTCATTTAACCTAATATTTTATATAGTTTCTTGAGTTTTGTGAATATTTTGATGTGTTTTATCTTATTTTGTAGATAAATAAAGTTTCAGGACATTCTGGAGGTGATTTGGGACCAAACCAGTGAAAATTGGAAAAAAGGCATTTTGGTAATTTTGACGCGTCGCGACGCGCAAGCCTTTGGCGTCGCGACGCCTAACGTGCACCAGGTCCATGCTAATGTGCGCCGGGTCCACATGTCAGAATCTGAGAAGTTTGACTTTGCTAACATGCGCCGTGCCATGTGTCACCATCACAGCTGATTTGCTAACGTGCGCTGTGCCACATGTCATCATCCTACGGTGCCGACAATCACCATTGCTACATGTGCCATGTGTCACTCCACGTCAGCATCCACATTATCAGTTGACCGAGTCAACGTGCCACCTCACCACCATGTCATCATCAGCCAATCATGAAGTGCCACGTGTCGTAATCATATGGTGTCGCCATCGCCACGTCAGCATAATAATTGAGTTGTTAGCCGCCTAGCCACGTGTCACCTTATCTCCTTATCCGAATCGCCATGTGTCATCACCTCAGCATGCCACGCCATAAAGCGCTGGCGTCGCGATGCTGGATGCCTATCCGCGCCTATAAATTGAGCTCGAGATTTCAGTTTTAGATGTACATTCCTCTCTAATTTCTCTGATGTAAATATTGAATTTCTATCTAGTTTCTTTTAATTTTTAGTTTCGTAATTAATTTTAATTACGTTTTGTAATAATAGTAATTTACTTTCTTTACTTTTTACTATTTTTACTATTCACCATGAGGAGGTAACTTCCCCCTGCTAGGGTGAAAGGTAATTCTTTTACTATTGCTATTTAGATTAATCTCCCTTAAATATAATATATTCACTATTTAAAATTTGACTTAAAAAGGATACCGCCAGATTGGTCGATTGGTAATTCATTTTAATCTGGTTTAAACCTGACTAATCAATGATACCGCCAGATTGGTCGGTTGGTAATTAAATTTTCTTACCGCCTATATGGCAGGTTTATTTTGGTTCCGCCTTTATGGCTGGTTGGACTTAATTTGACTTAATCAGGTTACCGCCTATATGGCTGGTTGGTAAAATAATCACAAGTTAATATATTATATTAATGGAGATATCTAAATTAGTAATAGTAAAAGTTGATCCTTTTACCTTAGCATTTTATTTTATTTTATTGCAATTTACTTTTCAGCTTTTACTTTACCACAATTACTTTTCAATATTTTTACTTTATGTCTTTTAAAGCCCTAGTTATGTGTCGTAACTAAGTTAGTTATCCGGGGTTGGATGACGTTTAATATCACCAGTTTATAATGGGTTATTTTATAGTTTGGGTAATTTAAAAGTCTACTTATTAAGTCTTAAGCTTAATGCGTCTTGTTAATTGGCCACTAATAAGATTGATCTGGTAAATCTAAAATAAATTTGACAAAGAAATTTTAGGTTTCAGCCTTAGACTTAATAGCCCACGATATTCCTTAAGCATAGATAACCCTTTAATAGATTTCCTTACATGATAGACATATACCTGTCGGGTAGGGGTAGCCATAATTGGAACTTAAACTTAATGAATCCAGATAATTTGGTTGACATAGACATATGGTTCAATTGGGTTAAACTGTGTATTTGCGTCTGACCATCGACAAAGGCTTTTGCATAATTTAGTGTTCCAGGTTAGTAAACCAATTTATTACATAACATGAAATAACCACTTCATCTTTTAAAAGATATTAGAAAGATTCACAACCCTAGATAGTTTTTAATATTTATTTTCTTTAGTTTTTAATATTTAATTTTCTTTAGTTTTTAATATTTATTTTCTTAAACCTACTTTCGAACAATTTTATTTACTTGTTTTTAAATTTGAAATCGTCACCATTTCTAATCAATCAAAAAACCTGTTAGATACTACTAATCATTTGACCTCATAAAATTAATGGCTTAGGTATTAAGTCCTCGTGGGATCGATACTTTTTATACTACTTGAACGATATGTACGTTTGCGTTATACGCGTGTGTATGTTGGAATTGTTAGGGTTGTTCTCCGAGTGCCAATCTGGATCGTATTTATGTCCGATTCATAAATATGAGCGATTTAATTTTCCATAATATTACTAATTTACTGGTAGCACCCTTGTCTTTTATACACATATTCGGTCTAATTACTATTAGATATCTAATTCCGATTAGACCGAAACTAAATCTGGTTTAGTGATATGTGTCTATTAGACAAAGACCCTAGGATTTACCATATAGTGCGCGGTTACAACGTAGTTTGTAATTGACATTGGGAAGCGCACTATAAGATGTATATCCTTAAATAAAGTTCCTGGTCAAGATTTTCTAACATAGGTCGGTTAGTAAAATCCGTCGAGACCAGTACATGTCGTATATCGTGACTTGGTTCGATTGTTTATCCCAGTGAACCATGAGTCTCGAAAGACTCGTATAGACATGTAGGTGTTTATTTGATAAGACACTGAACGACTCACTGAAGGTTTCCTAATATATGGTACACCAACGTCAATATGAACCTTCTCGAGTTGAGCAAGCATAGTGGTCCTTCGACTTGAGATATCACTGTGGATATATGAGCTATCCTCCACACTTTGATGGCAGTCACGTCAACGATCTAGTCATGATCAGACCTCCACCTGTTCGTTGGGTGTGGACTGATGCTCATGATATCCTGTGCATATTAAGATAGGATCTGTCAGTCCTGTGTACAGGGCATAGGCATCCAGCACGTGTTTACGATCTAGTAAATCCATAGCCGTGGTATAACGTCGGAAACCAGTTTCGAGTGTTATTTCGTGATCATAAATTGATAGTCGATTGTATTATACCGAACAGATTTGACGTTCTGATCTATATCCCAGGTATAATACGGATGGCCTGTGACGGAGGGATAATACGTATGCTATGACCTCGACTTGCATAGTTTAGCGAGATTATCTGTGGTCGTCATAATCCATGAGTGGGTGGATTATGGACACAAAATTGGATTTCGTGACGGATAAACCTAAACTTAGAGAGTCCCACAATATGAAGTGTACTCGTTGAGCACTTGGGCAACTCGATATGAATAATACGGATTATTCATAATACTTCACCGGATTAAATGAGTTAATTCGGATCGTTTAATCGGTTAAACGATAACACATGCTTTAAGGGTTTTTTGTACGATAATAATTATTGTGTATTTGTATTTGATACATAATATTATTAGATACACATTAATTATTCGTCAAATGAAATTTTGACACATGCCATGAATATATGTATTTATTATTTAATGTAAATAAAATTCATATATTTGTGTAAATTAATTGTTTAATTATTTAATAGTTAAGTAATTAAATAATTAATTATTCAATCCTTATCCATTTCTCATTATGGATATGACACATGGTGAGTTATTATTTGTTCACATGGAATGGATTAATTATGCTTTACATTTATCCAATTTTGATTGGTCAAATATAAAGTTAATTTGTTTTAATTTGATTAAATTATTTCTTTGGACAAAAATGCCCCAAAAATTCGTCACTTCCAATTTTTAAAAGCAAAAAATTATTTCTTTTTCTTTCTCAGGAACTGCTACTGCCGAGAACCTCAAAGAAAAAGGGTGAAAAATGGGTTTCACTTTTGCTTGATGTTTCAAGCATAAACAAAGAAGAAAATCAAGAAAAATGGCAAAGGAATTAGGAGATTTAAGGTATTTCTTCAAATCCCAAGCTTTAGAAATTTGTTTCATGTTTTCTTGGTAATTATTTGAGATCTAGGGTTTCTTCTTTGTTGCTAAATTGGGGCTTTTGGTTGTATTGGTTGGAATTGGAAGTTGTGAGCATGTGTGAAGTGTCTTGGAAGAATTTAATGTAATTACTTTCCAATTATTTAATTATTGAATTGTTGTCATTCTAGAGTTGTTGATCCAATCTAAATATCCTAATTTGTTCTATAGTTATTCATTTGTGGTGGGACTCATTTGATGTTGGATTAATTTGATTAGTCTTAGTGAAAATTGGATTTAAAGCATGATTTTGGACTGTTTTTATTTACTGATCAGACCTGGAAGCAATTCTGATTTGAGGATGAAATTGTTGTCTTTAGAATTTTTTGGATGTAATTTGGGTGTTGGAACAATTGCCGGAAAGTGTTTCCGACTTAAAATAAACGAAAACGGCAAAAAACGGTGTTACCGGGTGGATTTTGAGCCAACCGGGTGACGGCTGTGAAAACAGTGATTCTATCATTGTTTGGGCAGCCCATGAACTGAACCGACACTATTGGATCTGACCTGGGCAGTTTCCATAAGTGTCGGGTAGTCGGTTCGGTAAAAAACACATTTTAGGCCATTTTGCGGAAAAACGGTTTTCGTAAAATTTTCGCGAGTTTTCAACTATATTTATGTTAATATATGATATTAAATAAATTATTTTAGGTAATATATGAATAAATTATTCATATTAGATATTGAATAATTTATTCGGTATTTTGAAAAAGTTTTAAAATACGATATCGCCCGGACCCGCGCTTCCGCTGCGCCCCATCACCCAAAACCCCAACAAAAATGGTAGCAGAGCGGGTCTGATGCTTCATCTATTACATTGTTCATGCTTGATATTTGATATATAATCCAATTTTGATGTTCGAACATGCTAGGAATCTAGATATGTTTCTTAACTATTTGGTTCTACACTAACGAATATATAACGGAAATTTAATTGTTAAATTAAATTATATTTTCTATAGGTAGAATTGAAATGTTTAGAAAATGATTTAGATTAAAATTCTGCATTGGATGTAGAGTGTGGCTTCCGTAGGAAATTCCCCGCTTTTAAATATGGCTGTAAAGTAACCTGTATTGGATACATGTTTTTTGGTCCGCCTTGTCAGTACGGATGCAAATGATTTCCTAATGCTATAGTTGTATCGTGCCAAAGCTGTGCAGTTATGGTTTATGGTAGTTCATTTGCGCCGGTAGAACTTATATGATAAGAGACAAATTCAAGTGATAGTAGAAATCCTGAACGTGCCAAAGCTGTCAGGACTACATCAGTAGCTTGAGTTTGTCATTGACAAGTGTAGCCTTGATACGCCTCCCTGTGAACGTGCCAAACCTGTCACAACGAGAAACGGTCAGGACCAAAACTTGGAGTTACTGGTGAGTGATTGACAACGAGTTGTCTACCTAATGAATATACGTAGGCGAGAACGTGCCAAAGCTGTGAGTCGAAATATATTCATGGGATCCTACTCTCACTATGGAATTCGATTTGATTATTGAATTCCCATTGTCCGTTGGGGATTACGGTATTACGTAAAGTAGTGGGAGACACTGCTGGGTTAAGAAACCATAACCTAAGCGGTGTGTAATATTATGAAATTTTCTGCTTCGTTTTCCTTTTATTCTATATTGCTTATAGAATTTTACTTCTAATCCACTGCATGCTTATTACATGAATAGGTTTTCTGACTTTACTTATGGTTGCGTAGTTATAGAATAGGTTCTAGAAAAACAGTAGACTTAGATATAGTTAGATTAGTTAAAACCATCAGGAGCTGTTGTTCCGATTTTCTTAAAAAATCAAGATGGTTTGTGACTTAGTTTTTAAGTCACGATTAGGTAATCTAAATAGTATATCTGCTTTAGGATATAATAGTCTAGTTAGAACTGTTTCTTATGCAGTAAGATTTGACACGAATCAGTTCATGTCTCGAGATTCTTGACTGGCATTAAGAAAACCCCTTAAGTGTTTGTTTATCTTTTAATGACGTTTCTTAGCTTTAGTGACTTTTAGAAGTCAAGTGTCTGACACAATTTGCTAATCAATCATTTGCAATTGTTGTGAATAATTGAACGCAAATTATAAAGCTCAAGAAATGAGATGTGCATGGTTGTGTATAGAGAATATGATTCTCACAATGACAACTGTAGGTATTAGATACCGGATCTCCCGTCCAGTTATTTAAAATAATGTTTAATAACTGTTTTGATATTGATATCAGAACTTGTGACTATTGGATAGTTACTTTTCTGTATAAACAGTTGTTACATATTTTAAAGTGACTAGTAGTGTCATTAATGAAAGATAAACATTAAGAAAATATTCGGTAAAAATTAACTTTGCATTATGAGGTTTTATCATAAAAGCATTGGATGCTTATTCCTTATGGTAAATGATGGTCTGATATGAGATCACACCACATATCCTTATCCATTTAATGAATATTGTATTCAGGTTTGATTAAATCTCATTTAACCAATGATTGTCATTGGACCACATATTATTAAACTAATACATTATGTATGTAGTTTAATGAATTAGAAATTGGCTTAGATAGTTTTCTTTACTCCGTAACTTAGTTAATGAATTGTCATGACTTAGTTACGTGTTTCCAATAGAAAACATATTGTTCAAGAATTTTTTAATATGTTTCTGTTGAAACTCGGATAGAATATTTTGAATGGTCCTAAGATATTCTATTTGAAGTGTTGAAAACTATAAAATTCATCATGAGTCTTTGAATTGTTCGAAGATGTTTGATTTGATCAAACGCATGAATTTAAGGCAATTAGTTCTGAAGTTATTTAATGAATGTGATTCTTACTCAATATTAAACTTCCATGATTCCATTGCGATAGAATTGGTTAGTGAGAGTTATCGAATCTTATATGATTTGATTCGTTGATATTGAGAGTTACCGAATTAATTTTCAATACTCTTGGGGTTATGCTCCAGTAACACTAATTTATCTCTTTAATTTAGGCTCCATTCGTTTCTACAGTTACATATATGATATGTATAGTAGAAAATTCGAATCTTGAAAAGTTTGAAATTTGAATCTTTCTTTTATATAATAGTTATATAATTGAAAGTACTTGTGCCTCTGAGGCACGAATGAAAGGTTTATCATTTTTTTATATTTAATGGAATATTGTATTCTATTTGATAGAATATCTTTTCTACGATCCCGAGTAATAAAATAGTTTTGTTATTTGGTAGTTAATATTGGATGTTGACAATTGTGGAAAATACTTGACTTGTTGAAGTCAAATGAGAGAGTGATAAACTGTGATGGAACTACATAATTAATAAGATGAAAAGACCCTTAGACAACTTCTGTATAAGTCCAATAGGATGTCGGAATCATTTACAAAGTATTTGATACTTAATGATTCTGTTGTTTTCTTATTGAAGAAAATTATCCTATGACTTATAGTGGGAGCGATATTTGATATCGATTTCGGAAATTACCATTGAACCATAGATCTAAGATTGTTCATGGCTTACGACGATCAAGTTTTGAACTTGATTAGGCTTTCATTATGAATAGTTCATAAAATGTGCAAATTGTTTGCACAGCAAAAGCACAGTGAGCTTGATAAAGGTTTGACCTTTATAGTAAGACAGTCAGAAAGGTTATACTCAGTAGTCTATTGTAGATTCTGAGGAAACTTGTCTCTAGTTGCACTAATTGAACAATTAAAGATCTATTGGTTAATGTTGATATTAAACCGTGTATTTTGGCTAAAGAATACAAAGTGGCTTTCTTGAGTGATTTCTTCGAATGAGAGATTCGTCGCGATTTCTTTGTTTGAAGAAGTTCATTCTGGAATGGCCCTAGAGTTTGTATTCTAGTAAGATCACAATTTAATATACTAGCTCATAGAGCCTATTGTAGACTCAGATAAGCTTTTCGGAAATCCGTGTTCTCTGTTTTTGATATCACTCAGATTGTCTGGTTTTATCGAAGTATAGAGAATACGTATTTGTCAGTAGGGTCAGTGGGAGCGTACAAATTTCTTTCTGATATTATATATCCTAAGTCTCATTTTCTCCGTGAGAGTAGTGGGAGTAATCTCTGTTATATTTGATATATAAAGTTTTATATTAGATATAAAAATGGGAGACTTGTGAGATACTCCCATTAGTCGCGTATTAGATATGATCTAATAAAGGACACAATAAGACTATTTGTATGACAGTTAGTGTAACTGTTTGACAGTTAACGTGTCTTTTATGTATATAGTATTCATCTTTCGTAAATGGTGATTCATTTGTTGAAAGAGAGATTGATTAGAATGTCTAGTCAATCTTATGCATCATAGGATGATGGCGTAATGAATATTATATTATATGCGATTAAAGATGTCAATTTAATCGTAATTCTTACAAGTTATTTTGATATACTGCAGACCATATGATGAGTCTTGAAACATGTTATTTGTGATCTTTGAGATATTAAGAATGAGTTTCTTATACATGGAGAATTAGGTTGCAACCATAAGGTCAGATTAGTTTTGATTCTAATTATGAAATTAGATGGTCTATGTCATATAAAGTCAGAAAAGATGCAGTGGGAGTGTCATCGATGATTCTACTAAACTAGTGGAATCAGTTGTAACTTATGAAGTATTGACTTAAGAAGTTGAAAAGTGACCCCAATGATTAAAAGTTTTGATATTAATATAGTGCCTGTAGTTATCTTAAAGTATTTGGATTTGATTTCTAAATACATAGATAACTTAGCAACTATAACACAATACTGATATAGAGTCTGAGTCATATTGATGTGGAATTTAGATTCTGCAAAATATGAATGATGCTGGCTAAGGAAAACGGTTGGGTTTGTTGGACAGACTCGATTTATTAAAGCAGGCTTACTTGTTGTTACCTACCTCTTGAGTGCTGGTGAGCTCTTGAAGGCCATGAGTATGTGATACACATTGAGATGTGTATATGATACCATGGATTGGCACTAGAGCAAGTGGGAGAAATTATTAGGGTTGGTGCTCTGAGTGCCAATCTGGATCGTATTTATGTCCGATTTATAAATACGAGCGATTCAATTTTCCATAATATTACTAATTTACTGGTAGCACCCTTGTCTTTTATACACATATTCGGTCTAATTACGATTAGATATCTAATTCTGATTAGACCGAAACTAAATCTGGTTTAGTGATATGTGTCTATTAGACAAAGACCCTAGGATTTACCATATAGTGCGCGGTTACAACGTAGTTTGTAATTGACATTGGGAAGCGCACTATAAGATGTATATCCTTAAATAAAGTTCATGGTCAAGATTTTCTAACATGGGTCGGTTAGTAAAATCCGTCGAGACCAGTACATGTCGTATATCGTGACTTGGTCCGATGGTTTATCCCAATAAACCATGAGTCTCGAGAGACTCGTATAGACATGTAGGTGTTTATTTGATAAGACACTGAACGACTCAATGAAGGTTTCCTAATATATGGTACACCAACGTCAATAGGAACCTTCTCGAGTTGAGTAAGCATAGTGGTCCTTCGACTTGAGATATCACTGTGGATATATGAGCAATCCTCCACACTTTGATGGCAGTCACGTCAACGATCTAGTCATGATCAGACCTCCGCCTGTTCGTTGGGTGTGGACTGATGCTCATGATATCTTGTGCATATCAAGATAGGATCCGTTAGTCCTGTGTACAGGGCATAGGCATCCAGCACGTGTTTACGATCTAGTAAATCCATAGCCGTGGTATAACGTCGGAAACCAGTTTCGAGTGTTATTTCGTGATCATAAATTGAAAGTCAATTGTATTATACCGAACAGATTTGACGTTCTGATCTATATCCCATGTATAATACGGATGGCCTGTGACAGAGGGATTATATGTATGCTATGACCTCGACTTGCATAGTTTAGCGAGATTATCTGTGGTCGTCATAATCCATGAGTGGGTGGATTATGGACACGAAATTGGATTTTGTGACCGATAAACCTAAACTTAGAGAATCCCACAATATGAAGTGTACTCGTTGAGCACTTGGGCAACTCGATATGAATAATACGGATTATTCATAATACTTCACCGAATTAAATGAGTTAATTCGGATCGTTTAATCTGTTAAACAATAACACATGCTTTAAGGGTTTTTTGTCTGATAATAATTATTGTGTATTTGTATTTGATACATAATACGATTAGATACACATTAATTATTCGTCAAATGAAATTTTGACACATGCCATGAATATATGTATTTATTATTTAATGTAAATAAAATTCATATATTTGTGTAATTAATTGTTTAATTATTTAATAGTTAAGTAATTAAATAATTAATTATTCAATCCTTATCCATTTCTCATTATGGATATGACACATGGTGAGTTATTATTTGTTCACATGGCATGGATTAATTATGCTTTACATTTATCCAATTTTGATTGGTCAAATATAAAGTTATTTATTTTAATTTGATTAAATTATTTTATTGACAAAAATGCCCCAAAAATTCGTCACTTCCAATTTTTAAAAGCAAAAAATTATTTCTTTTTCTTTCTCATGAACTGTACTGCCGAGAACCTCAAAGAAAAAGGGTGAAAAATGGTTTCACTTTTGCTTGATGTTTCAAGCATAACAAAGAAGAAAATCAAGAAAAATGCCAATGAATTAGGAGATTTAAGGTATTTCTTCAAATCCCAAGCTGTAGAAATTTGTTTCATGTTTTCTTGGTGATTATTTGAGATCTAGGGTTTCTTCTTTGTTGCTAAATTTGGGGCTTTTGGTTGTATTGGTTGGAATTGGAAGTTGTGAGCATGTGTGAAGTGTCTTTGGATGAAATAATGTAATTACTTTCCAAATTATTTAATTATTGAATTGTTGCCATTCTAGAGTTTTTGATCCACTCTAAATAGCCTAGAATTATTCTAGAGTTATTCATTTGTGGTGGGACTCATTTGGTGTTGGATTAATTTGATTAGTCTTAGTGAAAATTGGATTTAAAGCATGATTTTGGACTGTTTTTATTTACTGATCAGACCTGGAAGAAATTCTGATTTGAGGATGAAATTGTTGTCTTTAGAATGTTTTGGATGTAATTTGGGTGTTGGAACAATTGCCGGAAAGTGTTTCCGACTTAAAATAAGTGAAAACGGCAAAAAACGGTGTTATCGGGTGGATTTTGAGCCAACCGGGTGACGGCTGTGAAAACAGTAATTCCGTCACTGTTTGGGCAGCCCATGAACTGCCCCGACACTATTGGATCTGACCTGGGCAGTTTCCATAAGTGTCGGGTAGTCGGTTCGGTCAAAACGCATTTTAGGCCATTTTGCTGAAAAACGGTTTTCGTAAACATTTCGCGAGTTTTCAACTATATTATGTTATATATGATATTAAATAAATTAGTTTAGGTAATATATGAATAAATTATTCATATTAGATATTGAATAATTATTCGGTATTTTGAAAAAGTTTTAAAATACGATATCGCCCGGACCCGCGCTTCCGTTGCGCCCCATCACCCAAAACCCCAACATGAATGTTGCCCTAGGCTACATATGATGTAAATGGTTTTATGTGTTTTGAAATAAAAAGATGCATTATTCATTTATCAAATTGTTTGTTTAATCTTCGCATATTATATCATCTTAAATACCCTAAATT
Source organism: Zanthoxylum bungeanum (assembly GCA_019454045.1). Lineage (NCBI taxonomy): Eukaryota > Viridiplantae > Streptophyta > Magnoliopsida > Sapindales > Rutaceae > Zanthoxylum > Zanthoxylum bungeanum. The sequence continues at coordinate 22,548 of SKCR01036465.1, read as the reverse complement.
ACTTATGTATCTTAAGACTTAGTGTATGAGTGTCATACACAAGATGATTAAGTCTGAAGTTAGTAATCTTAAATATTCCATAGAGAGCAAACAAAGAGGGTACTTTGTTTGTGGTTTATCTATAGTTGCGGTCCATTCTATATTTGTATGGCGATCTTGATCTGGATCGTCCATGTAGAGACATGAGAATGGATAGGGGTGAGCAACGGTTCCGGGTCTACCCGGAACCGGTTGGAACCAGACCGATTTTCCGAGTTTGGAACCGGAATCAGTTATAATCGGGTAGGTTCCGGTTCCAAAAATGAAGGAACCGATTTTATCCGGGTAGGTTCCGGTTCCACAATGATCGGAACCGGAACCGGACCATAGAACCGGTTTTAATAACGTACCGGATAATTTCTGTTGAAATTTAGAACCTAAATTAGGTCGAAAATTGTATTTATGAGAGTGAATCTAGTCTTAACAATGTGAAATTTATAGATGTTTAAAACATTTTTATTACTTCTTGTTATTACTGGCTATTTCCAATTGGCCAATACTTTTACTGGATTATAACATTTTTTATTTACTTGTTCTGATTACATTCAACTGAGTGTTAATCTGGGACTACTGATGACCTCTGTAACCTTGTTAGCCCGGAGCTCGGAGGTTATAAATATCATAGGAATAATGATTTGATTAATGATTTAAAGAGAAGTAAAATGAATGTATATTCTCAACCTGGAGGTTGCTGGATATAAAATATAAATATCATAGGAATAATGATTTGATTAATGATTTAAGGAGGACCAACGCTCGGACTTTACAAACTGATGAAGGAGCTGACAGAAGATGTACAAAGATTAAATGAAACGGTATCATTCTTCTCATTGGTTGTCCATTTATTTTTTTAATTTACTTTGATTAAACTTTAAACATAGCATACCCAAGGTTTCACAACTAGGCAACTCAATGCACTGATAACTTGCCTAATTGTAAATGAAAACAGAAAGGGTAATGAGGCTGACGAGTATTAAAAGTCTTAAACTTCATTTTCTTCGTTCTTGAGCTTCCGCACTCCGATTTGGTCCCCATTTTTTCCTACAAACTCGTATTGGAATGTAGATTTTATTAAAATATTTTAAAATAGGGTAATTCGGAACCGAACCGGAACCGGACCGGAATCGGATTGGAACCGAATAATAGGATACCCTGTTTAATTGGGTAGGTTTCGGTTCCACTTAGTGCGGAATCGAATTTTTCTGGATAGGTTCCGGTTCCATGCGGAACCGGAACCGAAACCGATTTTTCTCACCCCTAAGAATGGAGACACCTTGTATGATGCGATCATATAGGACTGGGCCCAGATAGAAATGACACTCTTATAATATCCGTTAAGCAAAGAAATTCATTTCAATCTACTTGATGGTCATATATGGATTGATCTTAATCCTAAGTGTACTACGAACTCCTGCATGGCAGGCTGTGTCCTTTGATTTACAAAGGTGAGGTTGGTGTGGAAGTCCCGACCAATAGCTACTTACTTTGGGGACACAGTTTATTTTGTAGCTGGAACGTTTTACATAGACATGGATTTCACTCCTTCTTACAAGAAGTAGATGAGTATCTTTCTTAAGAGTTGATTCGGTACTTGAACGATTTGAGTGCTCAAGTCTCTCTATTACGAATAGAAAGATTAAAATTCATAATAGTTATGAATAAATCGTTCATTAGAGAATCAATGGTACTTAAGGTAAAAATAATTAGAGGGGTATAACAGACATTATGATCCGGCTCTTATTACGAGATACTCGTGAAGGGTCAATTCGTATGTAATGACTGTATCGATGGACACCATCTTGGTTCGGCTTAATATATCATCTGCGGTAACAAGAGTTCAACTTCGGGTTTTTAGTCGAATAACCCGGAGTTAATAATTCGGAATATTTAATTAAGAGCTTAATTAATATTTCGAGATTATTGGAGCTCGGAACCGTAGGTCCATTTGGTCCCCGTGCTAGCTCGATTTACTATAACAGATTTAGTATAATTAGATAGTCCAATTATATACTCACAAAGGTATAAATATTATTAATATGATTAATAATATTATTTGTCACACTTATAACTATATATTAAAAGTTAATATATTATTTATATAATAAATGATTATATGATAATTATTTATTGTTAGTAATTAAATTATATATGATATAATTTAATGAAGGCTAATATTGGAATTACAAATTTGGGTTTTGGAAACTTTTGAATTAAATTTGGAAGTTACACCTTTATGAAAGTTGGTAACTCTTTAATTTTGTAACATATATTTCCATTATGGAATTGAATACTTAATGCTACAAAATTAATCAATTATTCCTAGTAGTGGCCGAATTCCTCAAGCATAAAGGGAATGGATTTATTTATTTTGGAAACAAATAAAATCCTTGGCATTAATTTGGAAAATATGATTTTCAAATTTGTTAATTGCTTATTTAATTTTGTAACATCCTTTCAATAATGGTAATTGAATATTTGATGTTACAAAAAAATTGAAATAAACCAAAGCTTGGCCGATTCTTGCTTATTAGAGAGGGGAGTGGTTGATTTGTTTTAGGAAACAAATTACTCTAAGTATAAAAAAAAATATAATTTTTCTTTGAGAGGACTCTCTTATTCTAGCAACCCTAGGCATCTTCTTCTTTTTCTCTATTCTCTCAAAAGTTGAGAAAATATATTGAAGAACAAGAATAAGAAAATATTCTTGATGTGTGATTAAATCTCTAAAATATTTAGGGATTTGTTTTATGTGTGTAGCCCACACTACTTTCCGTTGGTAACGAGATATAGCTCGGAAGACTTTGTGGTGACGAACAAATCATCTTCTCTTTCACTCTTATAAGTCACGGCATTGAGGAATAATAATACCTCTTTGCCGCACTTCACTTGTTACAATCGAGGCTCGATTTGTTTTGTTTTAATTGGGTTTTTGGGGAACACCTTGGGGACTTTTTGGGGCTGAGTTAGGATTGTTTTTTAGTGGAAAAATCAGACCTATATCACCTTTGCAGTTCACGCAATTCAGTGTGTGATTTGTGTACAGTTCGGTTGTGTAACTGGTCCAAAATAGTCCATTATTTCACTGCAGTTCGGGGGCGGTTCAGGGACTGTTTTGGGCGCATTCCGGGGCTGAGATCTTGTCCAAAATAGAAGCAAAACTTCAGTATATGTGCTGGTTCCATTCGGTTTTAAGGAAGGGAAAGCAGAAAAAATTTTCAAGGTCGATCCGTGTGCCTAATCGCTTCCGCTGCGCGAGGAAAGCGTTTCCTACAGTGTAAGCACCGGTCAATAGATAAAGTTTTGAAAAGATTCAAAATAGAAGATTCCAAAGGAGGTAATTTACCTACTTGTCATGGAATCAAATTATCTAAGGAGCAATGTCCACATACTCCTTCAGATAGAGAGCGTATGAGTATGATCCCTTATGCTTCAGCAATAGGATCGATTATGTACGCCATGCTATGTACAAGACCCAATGTCTCTAATGCTCTTAGCATAACGAGCAGGTATCATGTAAATCCTGGTGAGCAACACTGGGCAGCTGTCAAAACAATCCTCAAGTATCTGAGAAGAACTAAGGATGTGTTCTTGACATACGGAGATTTTTCTGAGATGAAAGTCATTGGTTACTGTGATGTGAGCTTTCAGAATGATAGGGATGATAGCATATCGCAAACATGATATCTGTTTACTATGAATGGCGGAGCTATCAGTTGGAAAAGCTCAAAGTAGTCAACTACAGCGGACTCCACCACTGAAGCCGAGTATATTGCAGCATCTGAGGAAGCTAAAGAAGCAGTCTGGATAAAGAAGTTCATCACGGAGTTGGAAGTGCTGTGACAACACAGACGTCATTGCTCAATCAAAGAAACAAAGGTCCCACCAGAAATCCAAGCATGTACTCAGGCGATTTCATCTCATCAGGGAGATTGTAGAGAGAAAAGAAGTTTTATAGAGAAAATACCCACAGAAGATAATCATGCAGATTCTCTGACTAAAGGGCTGACTCAAAAAAAGCATGATAGGCACACCCAAGAGTATGGTGTCCAGATTCATACTAGTTGGCTATAATGCAAGTGGGAGATTGTTAGGGATATGACCTATACCCAACTTGTGGATGGACTATATGTACATGTATTTGCAATATTTTCATTAATTAATAAAATGGCAATCTTTATTATACGTGTCTTATATAAATTATTTGAATCATCAAACACTGTAATAAAGCCCTTGGAGTAATAAGATGATGGCTTCCACGCCTTATGAGAATCATTTCTCTCAAACGTTCATAGTCATAGTTTGTGAATAATCTGGGCGTTCATAAAGCAGAGAGACTAGCATGATGAAATGATCCACCCTTAAGTAGGGTAGCCGATCTCATAGGCTACTAGCGGAGATCCGTCCGCTTGGTGTATCACATGGATGCATGAGTTGCTCGTGTCCATCGAACTGACCGTCGAAAGTTTTCACATGGAGTGTTTATCCCATGTGTCTGTGAGAACTTTCATGTATCGAATGTATGACTAGTCCTTAGACTTGAGGTCTTTACAATCTTATGTGTGGATCAAAGGACTTTGACATTCTCTTTCCCCGGTTCAAAAGATCTGGTCATAAGGGTATGATTGGGTCATTTGTTGAAACACAGAAGTTTGTAAAGATACAACAGAGAATCGCCACTCTCTCGGATAATATTTTCTTATAATAGTAGTATTCTAGTTCGCGGGTTGATATGTGTGATCAGTGCTTGAGACTGTGGCCGCAACAGAAGAATCATGTGAGATTCTTGGGTTAGCACGATTCATGACACTATCAACATCATACCTTTGACTATATGGGTAGACATTTTCCATACCCTAGGTCAAACGGTGGGGATACAGTGAGGCGAGGGACCGTATCATATGTAAATCGCATACAGAATGGGTATATATCTTTCCTTCTCATTTGGGGGTCTTGGCATGTTGCTAGATGTCAACCTTGGTCATTGAAATCGAACGACCATCTGATCGGAGGATAATTTATGTTCGATTAAATTATAACGATTCATTTCATGTCCAGCTTGAGGGGAACCCAAAAGGTCACACACAACAAAGTCGAAATCAATGGTTAACAGTGCACAGTACAAATTTAACAGCATATATGATTACGGTAGGAATTGTTCATAAATGGTTCAATGTGTTTAATTATTGAACAGATCATTTATGAGGTTCTAAAGTGGCTTAGGGATTGGTGAATGACGATAAGGGCACTTTGGGAATTGGAAAAATTAATAAGAAAAATAAATCTACGTTTTATTTTATTTTATTTTATTATTTTTGAATTCCAATTCGGCCCTAAACTCTTATTAGGGTTTTATAATCTCATTAAACCACTATATTAAGATTCAATGGCTAAGATTTAATTAGCATTTATCCTACATCGGATTCTTAATTAATTTTGTTGTCTTTGGAGCACCTATATAAACCCAAAGAATGTTTTACAAATTTTTACACCAAAACATTTCATATCTTGGGTTTATATAGGTGAGCAACTCTAAATTTTAAGAGTAAGCCACTGATTTTGAGGATCCTTAAGTCTAATTGACTAGAGGAATCTCAAGTTAAAAGTTTTGAGGTATTTGTCTAGGCTAGCACCAAGGGCAAAATACCCGTGCACTTAAGGCGTAGTCTTACCGTTGAGTTTTGGCTTTGGTGTGTGAACCTTTGGAGGCCACACACTTGGGTGGCTCTTTGGAACATGGAAGAGCTTACTGAGTTTGAGAAAAGCTTGTAGATTGGAGGGAGGACTGGAAGAGTCTTCGGTTCAAGTAAGTCTTTTTCTTTCTTTATTTTTAATTAGAGTTCTTATGATAGTTAGCATGTTTAAGTTTATGTTCTTTGCATGTTTTATGAGTTTTTATGCTTTGAATATATAGTAACATGCCTAGGCTTGTAGATAATCAAAACAAATGGGTCTTGGGCAAAGGGATAGTGGCATCATAATTTTTAATTTTCCACTGCGCACTCGCGGCCGCTTCCCAACAGTTTCATCCTTAATGTTTATTTTATATCTCTCTTTATCTAATAATTTTTAATATTCCGCTGCGCGCTTCGGGTGAAATCGTAATCTTAAAACTTTTTAAATCACCGAATAAATTATTCAATATCCAATATGAATAATTCATTCATATTTCACCTAAATAAATTTATTCAATATCAAATAATGACATAAATAGTTAAGAAACATCGCAAAACTTTTATGAAAATGTTTTTCCGTAGAATGGCATAAAACACGTTTTTGACCGAACCATCCACCCAATGCACATGAGGGATGCCCTGTTAGTGTCCCATACATGCCCAAGGTCTCTAAGTCATAATATTGTGTGTGAATGATCAAGTGAGTTTGCGGAAAAAACTTACATTGAACGAATGTGTGATTTCAAAAATCTTTGTATGTTGATGAAGCTCCAAGCTTTGTTGAATATTTCCACCCCGGTGAGTTTCCCTATTCACCTCACAAGACTCTTTAAGTGCTAGCTTGCTGATGTTTGAAGCAAAAATCAATGGAGAAGAAGATGGTGTTCATGACAATGAAAGGGAAAATAGAGTTTTTGGTTTTTGATATTTTGTTTCCAAAACTAATACCAAAGTTGACTTTCCAAAAGGTGTATATCTTTTCCAAAAAGAAAAAAGCAAAGTGTGTTGATCAAGTTTCTTTAAATACTCCCATCTAATTCCATCAACTTGGTGACAATTGATGTGAGGTAGTGGGTCCCACCACTTAAATTCAAAATTCAAGTTGGCTTAGACAACACACTTCGGGCTCGGGTTCGTTTAATCCGATTAAACGAATTTTCTGTTGCGACGCAATTAAATCCAATTTAATTAAATAATAATGCCTAGAAAAATTATTACGAAAGTCGCTTACGAATTAATTCCAAATTAATTCCTTCGCCCGAATTAAAATCCAATTTTAATTTCGCATTGAAATCCAATTTCAATTAATATATCCAATATATTATTTAATTGATTAATTCCAAATTAATCGCGTTCTCTCTTCTATTCGAATTTTATCCCAGATAAATTCTTACCGTAATTAATCCCAGATTAATTCTCTCTCTCATAATTAATTCCAGATTAATTCTGTTCGAGTCAAATTTCATCGGTGAATATTTAGGAAGCGACCCAAGAGATCCATGGATATGTTGGCCATAAATACGGTCATCAGACTATCCGAACATTTGCGTACCATGTACCACGTTCTTACTGATTTACAAGACATGGTTGGCTTCTAGTAAAGCACCGTGCCTACCTAATTCTCCAGAAATATCCAACGAAGAATATATAATCTGTATCAGGTATAGTATACTATGTATTGCGTATTACGATCCAATATCGGATGTCACATGCTAGGCCTAGGGTTGGAATTGTGTTTGCCCCGTACGAAGCAGATATCGGATCATCAGTAACTAGTCTCTGTAATCGGATAATCATGATCTAGTCACACCCAATACACTACTATTCTCAATAAACCCTGAAGAGGCGTACACAGAACATGTTAATGCTCCGAATAAAAAAAACCAAAGCGTACTGATTGTCGTAAGTATTAGCGATGCAAGTCTCAAGTTAAGACCACATACACCTACCCTGTGATTCGGATTCCCATAGACACATAGTCATACTACCAATGAGATTACGAGGAGTCTATCCAGAGCGAAGCTGTTCTCGGTCCAACGGCTAACAGAACCTCCTATCACACTTGCATAAGTATCCAATACTTAAATATATGAGAACTATGTCGTTAAGCTTCCATAACATGCACAAGTGTAATACTAGTCTATTTCGCATTATCGATGTCCAGTCTCGATAATACTACGACTATGGATATTTAATGATTAAACCATTCGTGGATTAATACTGTCTCATATCTTATTAATCTGGAACTAATCATAAGGACTTTTATCATTTATATACATCCTAGTAATCCAATTACAAAATGATAAAATAACAATTTCCTTTGTCACATGGTTAATTTGTACAAAAACCACAATGTCTTTTAAAAATAGTGATGCTATGAGTCATAATTGTCCAACATGCCCAGGTCAGTCCCAACAGTACTAGGGCAGTTCATGGATGCCCGAACAGTGACTAATTCACTGTTTAGGTAGTCGTTACCCGGTTGGCTCAAAAGTCACCCGGTAACGCCGTTTTTTTATTGTTTTCGCATATTTCAACTCTGAAATAATTTTCGGAAATTGTTCCAACACCCAAAACATATCCAATACATTTATATGACATAATTTTCATCACAATAAACCCAGTTTTTCCAGATCTGATTTCGTAATAAAAATTACCATTTTGCATGCTTTAAAACCAATTTTCTTAACATTAATCACACTAATCATAACACCAATCCAAGCCACCACCAATGAAGCACCAAGAACAATTCTAGGCATTAAAAAAGTGGTCATAACACTCTAGAATGGCAACATATCATCAAAGATCAAATTGAACAATTTTACAATAATATCATTCAAATCAACTTCACACATGCACCAAACCTTCAATTCCATCCTCCAAATCAAAAAGCCCCAAATTCTTAAGAAAAGAAGAAACCCTAGAATCTATCTATATGATCAAGAAATAAGAAACATATTTTCTAAGCTTAGGGATATAAAGAATTACCTTTAATTCTCTTAATTCCTTAATCCTTTTTCTTGATTTTCTTCATATTTCATCTTGAATCATCAAACAATATTTGAGAGCTTTTGGAAGAGGAAGAATCGGCCTTGGCTAGGTTAGAACAAGAAAAGAAAATTTTTTCCTTTAAATCTTGCCAAAACCGACTTACTATGGGCAATTTGGTCATTTTTGCAATTTAATTTCATTAAATTAAAAACAACATTTATGTTAGCAAATCAAATTTGCACACATTAAGCTTAATTAAAACATGCCACATGTATCAATAATAATTAAACATATTGCATAACATTTATGTAATATGGATATTATTTAATTATTCAAATATTTAACATTTACATATCTAAATAATTAATTAATATAATAATAATTATTATTATATATGTATTTTATTTACATTAAATAAAAAATACATATATTAATGGCATGTGTCAAAGTCTCATTTGACAATTAATTAATATGTATGAAATCAAATTTTGTATCAAATATAAATACACATTAATTATTAATTGACCAAAATTCCCTAAAGCATGTGTTTTCGTTTAACCGTTTAAACGATTCGAATTAACTCATTTAATCCGGTAAAGTATTATGAATAATCTGCATTATTAATAATGCATTGCCCAAGTGCTCAAAGAGTACACTTCATATAGTGAGACTCTCTAAGTTTATGTTTATCCGTCACGAAATCCAATTTCGTATCCATAATTCACCCACTCATGAATTATGATGACCACAGATAATCTCGCTAAACTATGCAAGTCGAGGTCATTGCATACGTATAATCCATCTGTCACAGGCCCGAGCCCGGCCCGGTAGAAGCCCGAGCCAATATTTTACCTTTCGGGCTCCGGCCGGGCTTTTCAAAGCCCAGGCCTGGCCCGACCCTTTGCCACCCTTATTTCAGACTTTCAATTTTTGTTATTGAAGTTTGGTAAGATGATAAAATTATAATTTAATTAGTATTAAAATTTTTAAAAATTTGATTAATAATAAAAAATCATGATTATTAATTATGATTTATTTTAAAAATTGAGTTAGGCAAAAAATTAAATTTTTAGTTTTTATCCAACATCAAAATATTAGAAAAGTACACCTTAATTATTTTTTTTAACATAAAATAAAATTACATTATACTGTTTATGAATTATGTTTGTTCACCATATTTTTTTAGGTTGCAATCCCAAACATGGAGAAAGCCATATCCGAAATATTTTATATGAAGAAATTTTATATAAAAAAATCATCATTGTATTAGTCAATATAAATATTGTTGACGGTCAAAAACGGTCAACACCAAATTCGAGCAAATTAAAGAAATGACTCACAATTTTAACATGGTTCGACCAATCCAAAAGCCTACGTTTACGAGTCATTTTTATTGATAAATTTTGATGAAAGCTCAAAGAGACACAATTCATTTCAATTTTGCATAATTTCATGATAAAAAAAGCTCACTCTCCAATGGATGTCTCCCATGTTTATAATGTCAGGGGCGTTGAAAATTAGAATTTTTTCAATTCTGATTCTAAATTAGAATGTTTTCAATTCTGATTCTATGCAGAATTAAACATAATAAACTAAGATAAGTCATAATTATTGTTTCTATGGATTACCAACAAGCACCCTTAGTCTAACAATAATAAATCAAAACAAATACAGCAATGCATTAAACAAAATTAACACAATAATTTTGTTAACGAAGTGAAAAACTCGTGCGAGTAAAAAAATCACTCCGCATATCTAGGCTACCAGCCAAAATCCACTATAACGAGAAAAACTTACAGTGATGGTATAAGACCTATAACAGCAACTCCACCGACTCTAATACCTCTAAACTGTAATAACCTGAAGAACTCATCGAGCCCGAACCAAGCGGCCTTCTCCAAAACCTCTGAAGTCTCTTAGTGGATCAACCCTGCGAACTCGCGATGTCGCAACTTTGACAACCAATCTTCCTCCTAAAGAACTCTGAAGGCTTAGGAAATTGGGTTAGAGCTGTGTTTGTGTTGATGGTCAAACAATGATCAGTATCACCAAGAAAACGAAGACATGATATTCAAAAAATTCTTCAAGGTGAGAATCAAGAAGATTGAAAAACTAAGAAGAATTGAGGCTCTGAGTAATATGTTTTCAACATTTGTGAAAGTGGCTCAATATTTGTTTATATAGGTAGGGAAAATATAAGAGTTTTCTTGTGCAAACCAGGCTTAAAAATATGTCAAAAATAACATGTTTATGCACATGTATTCGAACGCCACAAGAACGCGTGTCGAACACGTGTTGTTCCTTAAACTCGTTCGAACGTAGTCTCAAACGCATCTCGAACGCAAACACACTAGAAGGTTTCGTTCGAATGGAAAGATGAACGCACTACACAAGGGACACTTCTATCAAGTTTCGTTCAAACACCCAAATATGAACGTGACACAAATGCCACTCATTCGAACGCAAACACGAATGCACCACTAACACATATTTGATTCTTGCACGCACATGTAATATTCTGAATATTTTTCGGAACCGTCCTGGAAGATTTCTAAATTGAAATTTAGAATTTGGAACTGAATGATATTCAGAAATAAGACCTTATATGTTGGAAAATATGTGAGAATAATTTTAAATGAAGTTTCGTCGCGTTGAAAAATGCATGGTTTCGATAACCGGCTACACGATTTCTATTTTTATCGTTATACGCGTAAATATTTCTTGTTTCGGCTATAAAAATATCAAACAAACTCTGATTGAGCTGATTCTTGAACCATCAAACTCATTTTTCCGAGCCAAATAACTTTTATGTTTATCACTTTTCGAAATTTGCATCAGAATAACTTCAAAAATATAAATTTGTGAGAATGTTCCATAACATGAGCCTAATTATAATTTTCGCGGGTCTGAATGTAAATTTCAAAACCTTTCCTATATATACCTCATAGTTTCTTATTATTGCAAAATGATAAAATGTCTCTAAACACCTCACATGATTCCCTATCCCCAAATACGACTCAGAGGACACCTGGTCGCGTCACTGGCCTGCCGGCCACTGCCGACCGGCGCGACCGGCCAGAGGGGTACGCCGGCCACCCCTTCACCTTGTGGTGGCCACCGACAGCCCCAACACGCAACGAACGGTGAGGGAGAAGAGAGGGACGTGCGAGTCATGGGTATCCAGATCCCGGCTCGTCGTTTCATTTCATGACCTGAGCCACCCGTAAAATCGAAGCTCTCAGAGAGTACTATTAGTTGGCGGTGATAGATTTTCCGTTCTGTGCACAGTTGCACGTGAAACAAGGAAGGAAGGTTTGGATGAGTAGTGACCCAAAGTGAACTATAGCTCCGATCGGTAAGACCTCCCGGTATAAATCCGCAAATTTCAAATATATAGTTAAATATTTAGATGTATCTAGTAGCTTCGTAGAGTAGAGTATTGATATAAATTGAATTGTTTGAGCATAAGTATGTTGAATATGTGCATTTGGTAGAATCTGAGTGTAAACAAAACGAGTTTGATCGATTCGATAGAATATACAAGTTTTTGGTAAAAGTGGATTTTTTCGTATAAAAATATATTTTGATTTTAATGATAATTATGAGTTATAAATGATATTACGAGAATATTTGGATAAACCCGGGTGGGTTCGAAGGGTTCAGAATCCTTCCGTTGCGTTTGTGGAAATATTTTCAGAAGATTTTTCAAAAATATGTAAATCGAGAATTTAAGTTAACTGACCACTTGACTTAGTTTGTAATGATGTTTTAAGATTACTGGAACGGAAAACATTGAAATCAGACTTGATTCAACTGTCCCAGATAGATCTGAAACTTTGTCAAAACTAATTCGGGAATTTCATAAGTTGCGATTCTAACGATATTTCGCCATTTATTTTGGCAGACTTGACTAAGACATAGAGTGCTCGTGAAGCCAAGTAAGTAACCCATGCGATGAGTTCTCGAATTGTTCATTTCGTAATTTTTTTTCAAACATATATAAATATATATGCGTGTGTGGAGACGATTGAAAGGTTTAGGATAGTTACAAGATGGATTTGAGAAACGATTTCGAGATCGTGTATAGTTGAGTTAGTCGACCATCACAGGTATGGATTTTCGTTATTGTTATGATATGAAGTGAGTAGTTTGATGATCACAATGTCTGTATGTATATATTGATGTGTCTTGAAATGGGATGTTCAAGGATAATACTATGATATGTAATTTCAAAAGATTGATGGGTTTAATGGTTACATGTATGCATTGATGCATGTAACTGCATGGACTCGTAATGGTATTTGTATGTATAGATGTATGTAAGGGTATGGATATATATCGATATGAATGTATGTGTATAAATGAATATGGAAATGTATAAGTATATGAACATATATTCGTATATGCATATGATGTTAAGACATGAAGATTGATAAAGGCTATGGTACTTGAATTTGAAGTAATACATATATTCGTATGTTTGAACATGTGTATGTATGTGATTTTTTAAATGATATTTTAGAGTGTTTGTTATGGATGTGCTTATGTGTGAGAAGTCGTACAATGAGTTTGGTGTGTCATGATATGTATGCCTGAATGTAGGTTTAATTAGTTGATGATTTCGTGGTATAGTAGTCGAGCTAGTTAGTTTCGAACGTAATTCATCTTATACCTATTCTAAAATAGGTAACGAGTCCCGTATGAGCATTGTATGTGTAAGCCAGCCAGCGAGCCATATGTATGTATTGTTTGATTATGTGTCTTATGATGTATTGGTTGTTATGTGTGCTTCGTGGTTGGTTGTACGATGATTGTGAGTGTGATTGTGTGTATGTACGTGTATGATAGAACTTGTAGCTTATATGGATAATGAATTCTTATGTGAAATGAATGAATGAATGAATATGAAAACTAATGTGAGCATTAGATGTTATAAAACGTGTTTGTTAAGTTGTATTGGTATATATGTATATGTATAAGAACTTTGAAATTATTTTTGGCATGTATATAAAAGAGGTGTGCTACGGTATGTGTAAATACATATGAATCCTGAATGTTAAGCCATTAAAAGGTTACTGTAATTAAAGAAAGTTAATGGAGGTTTGTTTTGGTATTGAGGAAAGTTTATTTAACATATCGATTTGATAATATTTCAAAGTTAGATAATTGTGATAAAAGTATATATGTATGGCTTCATGTTTCACGTGATTAAAGTGGATTTGATAGTAAACGATATACTCTATGGTTTTCGAGTTTTGCTTTATATGCTTTGGATGTTAGCTATTAGATTAGCACATATGTTGATATGTAAATGTGAAAATTTGACATGAGTTAAGAATAAAGGAAAATAACAAGTTAAAAAATTCGAATTTTTAACAATTTAGTAAATCTAATAAGTTGCTGATATGTTTGATTTGTTTGTTTGTCATAAATATTTGACTTGTTTGTTGTAATACTAACATGATTACTTACTGAGTTTTTAAAACTTATACCAAACCAGTTTGCTAGTTTTGCAGGTTGGCTTCTAGATGGGTCAACTACTTCAGCTTTGGAAGTCATACTCGAGATGCGGATCACCCAAGTGGCAGTCACCCTCACAAGTGTCCTGTCGATTGTATCATGCCTCTGGCGGGGTGTTACAACACAGTCTATCAAATACCAGACCAATTACTTCGGGATCTTCAAGACTCATTACAACTCAATTGAACTTGTTTTGTTACAGACATTGCCAAAAAATATGGAACTAACAATCTCCCCATTTGACATTCCGTAATAAAACACTATATAATACAAATACTATGATAAAAGATAGAAAAAGAAAATAGCAAATTTCCAACCATCAAGATAGTGACTTATTATAATACAACTCGATCTAATACCTAACCAAGTAGTCTTGAAGTTGATGCCACCTTAACCACTAATATGTTCACCTGAAACATCCACAAACAACAATATACCATGAAAGGCACAGGAAAAATAAAGAACAGATAAAAACACAATAAAAACCTCATGCATGTAATTTTGGAGATAAATATCCTACTCCCCCTTAATCCCGCTCCCACAAAAACGGAGATATCAAAAAAATGGATATACTACTTCATCTTTTTATTACGAAATGACAATGTGTAAATGAGAATCACATGCAAGAGAATGTGTAAACAGACTTGACTTACTCCCCCTCACTAAGACACGGGAAGTAAACACTCAGAAATTTGCACAAAAAATGGTATGCAATGACATGAAGCACACAAAAGCACATAATGATAAAAAAAAATAAATTTCAAAAATGAGTCAAAACAACACTTCAAGAAAGTACAATGATGCTCAGTCAGTACTCAGCTATTTATAACATGAAATAATATGCACCAATTATGATTATGCTAAATAATACACGCATGCATATGACGTAAATTCCAAAACATAGCAAGCACTTGCGTGAAAAATAAGTGCACAGCAATTCAAGGCTTTAGACCTTATTTTATGAGCGGGACACAGCCAAAGCAATCACATCTCTTGACACACCAAGTCCACAAAATTGGTGTTCAAACCCAACATCATTAGGACTTGAAAATAAGCAACATTGGTTGCATACTACTAAATTCTCCCCTTAAAAATGAGCTCTTAAATAATCTATTTCGAGTGAAGGGTTTTTCCTTAATCTTTTGAATATGGCTCATTGGCTCTTTTGCATTTGAGACTCATTTAAATTATTTTTATTATTATTTTTCTTTTACTTTTTCAAGGGGATATCATAAGGTCAACTAGTCAAATGTCACACTATTCAGTGATCTAAGTATGACAGATATTAGACTACTAGTCTAAAAACTCATACATGCGACCAAGCCTCAAAAATAAAAATGTGTTTGTGAAACGCAAGTACAAGATATACTAAGGGTTTCCATCAAACACACTCATTAACATAGAGTATCAAGAAAATTAAAAGCATATTTCACATGCATAAACATATATCCTACACACCAGGATCACATGCAATAAGTTTTTCATGCTTTATCAATTCACAAAATATTTTTGGTCTTTTTTAGTTTATAATTTTTTTTTGTATTTTTTTTATATCACAAAAAATAAGAGAAAACACACATAGCTTGCCATTATCTAATGGTATGTGGAGTTGTATTCACGAGTGCAGATCATACTACTGACCATTCAGAATCAACTATGAAATTTATGTCCGAATTTTTATCCTATATACCAATGGACATAGAACAAAAATAAAACAAACACACACACCTATATGCAGTGAAAATAAAAACATGCAGTCGTGCAAAACCAGAAAACACAAACATATGCAATGGGAAAACATGAATGCAACAACTAGGAAGAAGTACACCAAAATGCACTCTTATCATGTCTTTTAGGATCAAGGCATTCATAAGTTGATGGGAAGTCATCTCGCTTGCTCATCCAAACTTTCTTAGGAGTCTCATTTACTTGAGAACTCATAGGTAACAGTGCAAGTTTCTCACTAATGAGTTGAGTCTATTTAGCTAGAATAGAAACTTGACTAACTAGATTTGATGACTCAAATCTAGCTTGAACACGCTTACGCATTTCCTTTTGTTTGTGAAATATGAAGCAATTAGGCCTAATGTGTCCTGCCTTGCCACAATGATGGCACAAAGGCACAAACCTCTAACGAGAGCGAGGTTTACCTACCACACCTCTAGATTGAGGTTGGGACATATGACGAGGAACAACATAGAGAATCACATTACTACAATCAATAAATTTCTTACCTAAGTCACGTTTAAGAGGGATTGGTACAGCTCTAGATGATGAAGTCTTATCACAATTAGATTCAATGTGAATCCCTAACATGATGTCTAGTTTCTCAGCCCCACTAGAAAATACAGACAACTAGGTTCTAGCGTTTTCAAGTTTCGCTTCTAAGAATTTGCCTCTATCAACTAGTTATTTATTCCTCTCCTCAAGGTCAACAATCATCAAAAGGCCTTGCTCAAACTTAGCTTGAGCTTAATTCTTATCTAGCTCCACTTCTTTCAGCCTCTTATTGACCTCAATATTCATCTTCTTGATAACTAGACTCTCATTAAACAGTTCGGTGTAGGCTACCTGAAGATTATCCTTATTTACAGAGTCATCATGAGATAATTTTGAACCAACATCCACATCACTGAGTTTACCCTCAATCTCACCGATCACACTAGTATTAAAAGTAATGAAATTGCTTTTCTTCTTAGAAGATTCATCAGAAGTATAGTCACCTTCTGAATCACTATGTGAGGCTTCCATAACTTTCTTGCCTTTTGATTTTAGGTATGTGGGACACTCAGATCTAACATGCACATACCCTTCACATTCATGGCATTGGATAACGCGAGGTTTGCTATCTTGATCCTCTCTAGACTCCCTCATACTAAGCCTACTCTCTCTAGAATTGTCCTCCCTATCCCTATCAGTGTTACGACCACTCTTCTTCATTTTAAGAATTTTCCTAAACCTTTTAGAAAATATGGCCAAATCAGAATCCGTAAGGGTATTATCATTATCATCACTTGACGGATCATGACCAACTTCCTTTGCGATCTTCATCGCTATGGTTTTGGGCTTTCTATATCCAGAAAGCTTCTTCTCATACACCTGTATTTTTTCTATGAGGTCTTCTAGTTTAAGGTGATCTAGGTCATTATCTCATCGATGGCTGTGATCTTTGGTAAGAACTTGATAGGCAGAGATCTAAGAATTTTCCTAACTATCATATTCATAGGAATAGTCTCTCCTAGGTTAAAGCTTGAGTTAACTATATCATTAATCTCAACGTAAAATTCATCAAAGGTCTCATCATCCTTCATCCTAGTGACCTCAAACCTAGTGGCAAGTTCTTGGAGTGTATTTTTAACAGACAGTGTGCCCTCATGCACAATCTGAAGGATGTCACATGCATCATTGGCTATCTCGCACATTGAGATTCTCATAAATTCAATGGAGGAAACTACAGCCTGAATGGCATTAATTACCTTGTTGTTCCTATTGCTAGCATCATATTCTTCCTTAGTCCATATAAGTTTTTCTTTAGTGGAAAAGACTCCATGAACCATAACCACATGAGGTTTCCACCCGTACTCTACTGACATCCAAACCCTCTCATCTATTGACTTGAAGAACGCTCTCATGCGAACCTTCCAATGAAGGTACTCAATCCCATAAAAAATGACGGACAATTTAAGGGTTGATTTCTCTCCATAGCTAAACAGGTCAAGGAACGAGGTCAGACTTTGATACCAATTGAAAATTAGAATTTCATTCTAGGTTCTGATCCTATGCCGAATCAAAAACAATAAACTAAGACAAGTCATAATTATTATTTATATGGATTACCAATAAGCACCCTTAGTTTAACGATAATAAATATAAGAAAATATAGTATTGTAGTAAAAAAAATTAACGCAATAATTTTGTTAACGAAGTGGAAAACTCGTGCGAGTAAAAAAATCACTCTGGTTATCTAGGCTACCAGCCAAAATCCACTATAACGATAACAACTTATAGAGATGGTATAAGACTTATGAAAATAACTTCGTCGACTCTAATACTTTCAGATTGTAATAACCTGACGAACTCCTCGAGTCCACACCAAACGGACTTCTCCAGAACCTCTGACATCTCTGAGTGGATCAACCCTGCGAACTCACGACGTCGGAACTCTGACTATCAATCTTCCTCCTAAATAACTGTGAAGGCTTAGAAAATTGGGTTAGAGTTGTGTTTCTGTGTCGATGGTCAAACAAGGATCATTATCACTAAGAAAAAGAAGATATAATATTCAAAAAAAGTCTTCAAGGTGAAAATCAAGAAGGATGAAAAACTAATAAGGTTTGAGGCTCAGAGTAATGTGTTTTCAACACTTTTGAAAGTGTCTCAATGTTTATTTATATAGATAAGGCAAAGGTAAGAGTTTTCTTGTGCAAATCAGGCTTAAAAACGCGTCCAAAATAACCTACTTACGCACAGGCATTCAAACGCCACAAGAACGCGTGTCGAACGTGCGCTGTTAACACACTAGAAGGTTTCATTCTAACGGAAAGATGAACGCACTACGAATGGAAACCTTCTACCAAGTTTTGTTCGAACCCAAATAAGAACATGACACAAACGTCACTCGTTCGAACGTAAACACGAACGCAGTACTAATACATATTTGACTCATTCACTCACAATCTGCCAAATACCAGTATAATTACTCCAAGATCTTAAAGACTCATTACAACTCAATTTAACTTATTTTGTTACGGACATTGCCAACAAATATGGAACTAACAGACATTTCAATAGAAAAAATGTGACAACCGTTGGAACTAATTGTGGGCAATATATATCCTTGATTGGAATTTAATACCATCTTAAATTGGAGAGAATGACCTTTGGTGAAACAGCTACCTTGAGGTGATTTTATTCATTTTATTAGATTCTTTGAGAAACGTTCTGGGCTTCGTGAGGCCTTTTGGGCATACGAAATGATATGTGAGCATAGACCTTAAGGATATGTCGTTCGGGGTGTCTAGGTCGCATAAGATGCGTTCTGCGGGCTCTATCTTGGGACAGGTTGAGCTTTTGGGTGATCCCGGGAAAGATTACAATCTGGTGGCTTCAGCGAGGTTGATGGTGGCTTCTCAGTGCTCGAGGGCTCAAATTGTTACATGGACTTGCAGGTTAAGCTCCCTCTATTGGGTTTTTTTTGCACTAGTGTGCTTGTTTTACCTGATTGGGTTGATTCTGACTTATGAGTTCTTTTTTACCCGTAACACACACACTCTCACACAAACATATATATGGAAATCTTCTGGTTAGGATGACCAGAAGAAATCCGGACGCTAATTGACACTATTTGGCAATGTTTCGGCACTATTTGATACTGTTTTATTTTGTTGTTTAGCGTATCCAGATGATATTCAAATTGTTGGGACCGAATCGAAAGACGAACCTATATATATAAGTTAAATCTTTTCATACTCTCACATCGCGTCACATATAATTATTAAGAAAATAAAATAAATTAAAAAATTATTTTAAAATATATCAATACTAAACTAATTGAATTCAAAATGTTTTAATGTTCAAATTGAAATCAAAATCTATAAATTATATAAAAATAAAAACTAAATTATATTAAAAATGAAAAATACTAAGTTAATTGAATTCAAAATCTTGAATTATATAAAAATATTAAATATTTTTATGCTTCCTCAATGCGTACCACGTAGGATTATTAAAAAATAATTTAATTTAAAAATTATATTAAAAAAGAAAAATACAAATCTAATTAAATCCAAAATCATTTACTATTCTAATTGAAATCAAAATATATAATTATATAAAAATAAAAAATAAATTATATTAAAAAATAATTTAATTTTAAATACTAATCTAATTAAAATAAAAACCTTTCACTATTTTAATTGAAATTGAAATTATAATTATATAAGATATAATTATTAAAATTATATTAGCGTACATAAAAAAAATACTAATATAATTGGAAATAAAAATATTTCCTATTCTAATTGAAATCATCTTTACTACTCTAATTGAAATCAAACTCTATAATTATAAAAAAAAATTAATTAATTAAATCCTAAACCTAAACCTAAAATCACTATTTCCATATTAAAACCTAAAAAGTTAGATGTTTTCATGTCTCATCAACGCGCCATGTAAAATTAATTAAACAAATTATATTAAAAAATAATTTAATTTAAATCAAAACATTTCACTATTTTAATTGAAATCAAAATTTATAATTATAAAAAATTGAATAATTAAAACATAAACCTAAATCACTGTTTTTAACGCTTTTTTGGAAAAGTTTGAAACCTCGCCGTCAAACCACCCGACTCAGGCTTAAACAGAACAAATAAAACCATCGACTGTCTCAGACTCTTAAAAAAAATGCACCATATAAACTCGAACCCCAAGCCACACCCCATTAGATTTTTTTAACATATTAAAACTTAAAAGGTTAAATATTTTCATATCCCCTCAACGCGCCACGTATTTGTGTAAATAGTATTTTACTTTTGGATATTCAGTTACTGCTTATATTTTTAATAGTATGCGAACATGAGTATTCGTGTGTTAGTTATGTATTTATTTTCTTCTCAATTGAAGCTTATTGCAATATTGTCCCTCTTCAATTAGACTAAAATGTCACTTATATTTTTGTAATATATAGTATGTTATAAGTGATCACGATTTTATAAATTTAGCACGCAAGCACATGTATCGCTCAAGTAACGCGGTGACAAAAAGTCGAATATCATACCAACAATGACTTAATATTTATCTTATTAATATCAAGATTAATGTATTTAACATAAACTAAACTATTGAGAATGCAAGTTGGTTTAATTGAAAAGTAAATAACGAACAAATAATAATTTTTGAAGAAACCTTATAAGATAGGATAACCTAAGATTGTAACTTCACATAAGTATGCACGCAATATGTCTACATATTTTTCATTCAATTGGGTTTTGGTTACTAATTATTAACCTAAAACACTAAATTATTCACAAGCCTCTTTCGATGGTCATGGGAAAATATTCATAATAAATCAATTAACTATACATCTATGTTAATTAAATTAAACTGAATTCATTAAAGTCAGGTTCTAATCTTGGCTACGTATGTCTTTTAGATATATGTCTATCCAAAAGAGAAATCTATTCAATGAATAATTGCACGCTATTGATCCCATAGTTAATCCAAAATCCCTATGTCGAGTTCCTAAAGATTTACCAAGATTATTCTATTGTTTGCCAAACAAATAAAATAAGCATCAAAACGCAGAGAATAATAAATAATAAATAACAAACCCAAAAGAATAAAAATATGCAATTAAATTAATTAAACATGTTTTGGATCCATTACAACCCTAGATTTAATAAATTTGCTACTCATAATATACAATAAAAATAAGTTATTCATTAATATAAGCCAATAACTGATAAAAGAAAAAACCAGAGAGAATGGAAGAAAGAAAATCTCGTTTGCAATCTTCGTCTTCAAACTCCAACTCCGATTAATGCACTCGCTCTTGTCTTACTCTAGGCGCTCTTTTATGCTCTAGAGGCTCCAAAAAATTGATCGTGATATCACAAATCTAACACTCAAGCGCACATATCACTCAAGTAATACAGTGATAAAATGTCGGATATAATACCTACAAGGACTTAATATTTATCTTATCAATACATAGACTAACTTACTTAACTTAAACTAAACTATTGGTTGAGAAAGAGAATAAATAATCTAAAATTTAAGTGAAAGATTTAATGGATAGAAAACAATAATTTTGGAGTTTAAATTTTATGTCTGAGAAGAACCTAGGGTTGCAACTTCACATAAGCATGCACGCAATGTATCCAGGCATTTTTCATTCAGTTGGGTTGTCGTCACTAATTATTAACATAGAACACTAAATTATTCACAAATCTCTTTTAATGGTCAGGTGAAAATATTCGGAATAAATAAATTAACTATATGTCTATATTAATTAATTTAAATCGAATTCATTAAGAACAAGTTCTAATATTGGCTACATATGCTCTGCAAGTAAATGTCTATCATGAAGGGAAATCTATTCAAAGGAACTATATCATGCGTTATTATTCACATGACTAACCCAAATTTCATCTGTCGAGTTCTTAAGGATTACCAAAACTATTTTATTGTTGGCCAAATAAATAAAATAAGCATTCAAGTACAAAGAATAATAAATAATCAATAACAATCCCAAAAGAATATAAATATGTAGATAATTAATTAAACATGCTTGAGATCAATTACAACCCTAGATTTAATGAATTAA
>SKCR01036464.1:0-58101 GCA_019454045.1 Zanthoxylum bungeanum | reverse complement strand
TACTCTTTAGTACTGCAGTCATCTGGATAATATGACTAGGTCATGATTATCCAATTATAGAGACTAGTTACCAGAGATTTGACATGTGCTTTGTACGGGGCAGACACAATTCCAGCCCAGGCCTAGCACATGACATCCGATATGGATCACTATACGCAATACTATGTATACTACGCCTGATACAGATTACATATTCCTTTAAGAATATTTCTGGAGAATTGGGTAGGCACGATGCTTTGTTAGAAGCCAACCATGTCTTGTAAATCGGTAAAAACGTAGTACTAGGTACGTACGTGTTCGGATAGTCCAACGACCGAATTTACTGCAAACATATCTGGGGATCTCATGGGTCGCTTCCCGAAGATTCACTGATGACGTATGACTCGCACATTATTAATCCGGGATTAATTATGAGAGAGAGAAAATTAATCTAGGATTAATTACAAAGATATTTTATCTGGGATAAAATATTAATTAAAGAGAAAGAACAATTAATTTGGAATTAATCGATAAATTAATATATTCGATATATTAAACGATATTAGATTTCGACGTGGAATTAAAAATATATTTTAATTCGGGCGAACGAGTTAATTTAGAATTAATTCTTTAGCGATATGAATAGTAATTTTGCTAGGCATAATTATTTAATTAAATTTGATTTAATTACGTCGTAACGAAAAATTCGTTAATTCAGAATTAGCGAACCCGAGCACTGGAGGTTTGCGGGCCCACTCACATTTGAATTCAAGTGCGGCCCACAAGTCACATCAAACGTCACATCATTAGTCATTCAAGTGACAGATGTCTTGTCACTTTGAGTGATGTGATGTCTAGTCACTTTTGAGTGATGTGAGTTGTTGAGGGCATTAATTGCCATTTTGGCTCCAAATTTTGTTTGACTTTTTAAAAGGCATATACCAAATTTTTGGAAATCAAATTTGTGGTAATTTGTTTTAGAAACACAACCCAACTCATCAAACTTCTCTCATCTCCCTCCACTTTCGGCCAATGGCCAATCTTCTCTCCCAAAATTTATTCAATGCCGTGAGCAAGAAGAAGGCCAAGGGGAAATTTTGTGGCAAAATTTCCTAGTGCTAGCACACATTTGGAGTCTTACAAATGTGATAGGGAAACAAACCATTGAGCATGGAATCTCATCTTAAAGCTTGGAGCTTGAAGAACATAGTTGGAGCACAAAAAAAGGAGAAAGCCGAGAGCTTCATCATGGGAGCATTTTGTTCCTCTAATCGAAAAAGCCGATCAAAGTGAGTATTCCGCAACTTAACTTTGATGTATTCACATGTTTAAATGCTCAAATTGATCTTGGTTTGACCTAGAAAACCTAACACAAATTAGGCTCCATGATACCATTGTTGGTTTCTAAAGTTGTCCCAAGATCATTCAAGCATAAAAAACATGTCAATACATAAAGAACTATAGCGGAATCATACTTACAAAGATCGGATGGTTGAAGACGATGAACACAAAAATTCCTCCAAGTATTCGGCCAAAGTGCTCCTTTTGTTGAAGAGTTGAATCCAAGCTCCAAGCTTTGTGTTGATTCCAAGCTCAAAGGTGGGTTTCCCTAACACCTTGAATGATCCTTGAATGTGCTAGCAAGTGAAGAAAAAGAAAAACAATCCTTCTTGTTCTTCAATAAGGCTCACGGAAATGTGAGGTTTGGGAGAGAGAGAGATAGTTATGTTTGTTTGATTTTATTTTCCAAAAACAATAATACAAAAGTGTTACCAAAATTTTGGTAAAATCTTTTCCAAAAAGCAAATCCAATTTTGGAGCCAAAATGGCATTAATTTCCCACAACCACCACCATCATTAATAGTAACTGGTTGTCAATCACCAAAAGGTGACTTGACATCCATCACTAAAGTTACATGTGATGTGACGAGCGATGTGGCTTGTGGCCACACTTGATACAAAATCGGAGTGGCCTCGCAAACACATTCCGGGCTCGGGTTCGTTAATTTCGAATTAAAGAATTTTTCGTTGCGACGTAATTAAATCAAATTCAATTAAATAATAATGCCAAGCAAAATTACTATTCACGTCACTGCGAATTAATTATAAATTAATTCGTTAGCCCGAATTAAAATCCAATTTTAATTCCGTGTCAAAATCTAATTTCAGTTAATATATCGAATATATTATTTTATCGATTAATTCCAAATTAATCGTTCTCTATCTTCTAATAGTATTTTATCCTAGATAAATCTCTCTGTAATAATCACAGATTAATCAAGTTCGAATCATTCGTCATCGGTGAATCTTCGGGAAGCGACCCATGACATCCTTGGATATGTTGGTAGTAAATCCGGTCGTCGAACTATCCGAACACGTACGTACCTCGTACTACATTTTTACTGATTTACGTGACATGGTTGGCTTATAGCAAAGCAGCGTGCCTACCCAATTCTCCAGAAATATTCTTAATGGAATATATAATCTATATCAGGCGTAGTATACGTAGTATTGCGTATTACGATCCAGTATCAGATGTAACATGCAAGGCCAGGGGCTGGAATAGTGTCTGCCCCGTACGAAGCATATATCAGATTACAAGCAACTAGTCTCTTTAATCGGATAATCATGACCTTGTCATATTATCCCGATGGTTGCAACCATTTAGAGTACCAGTTATGTATCCCTGCGTGATCATCATCTCCATATGACTGAAGTGATACTTCCATCTTGACATCACATCCAATACACTACGATTCTCAATAAACCCAGAAGAGGCATACACAGAATCTGTTAAAGTCCTGGACGAACAAAACTAAAGGGTATTGATTGTCGCAAGTACTAGCAATATAAGTCTCAGGTTAAGACCAAATACACCTACCCTGATGCGGATTACCATAGACACATAGTCATACTACCATTCTGCGGGGTCTATCCAGAGCGAAGCTATTTCCGTACCATCGGTAAACACAACCTCCCATCACACTTGCATAAGTATCCAATACTTAAATATATGAGAACTATGCCGTTACGCTTCCATAACACGCACAAGTGCAATACTAGTCTATTCCGCATTATCGATGTCCAGTCTCGATAATACTATGACTATGGATATTTAATGATTAAACCTTTATGGATTGATATTGTCTCATATCTTATAATCCGGAACTAATCATATGGACTTTCATCATTTATATATTTAAGTAATCAAATTACAAAATGATAAAATGCAATTTCCATTCCTACATAATTAATTTGTACAAAAACCACAATGTCTTTTACAAATAGTGACGCTATGTGTCATAATTGTCTAACACTTGGGTGGCTCTTTTGAACATGGAAGAGCTTGCTGAGTTCGAGAAAAGCTTGTAGAATGGAGGGAGGACTGGAGGAGTCTTCGGTTCAAGTAAGTCTTTTTCTTTCTTTATTTTAATTAGAGTTCTTATGATAGTTAGCATGTTTAGGTTTATGTTCTTTGCATGTTTTATGAGTTTTATGCTAAGAATATATAGTAACATGCCTAGGCGTGTAGAATAATCGAAACAAATGGGTCTTGGGTAAAGGAAAGCAGAATCATAATTTTAATTATTTATTTTTCCGCTGCGCACTCGTGGCCGCTTCCCAATAGTGGTATCAGAGCACCGTTTGTGTTTTGATTAGTTCTCACTCATTTGAACTCGAAATTGGGTGTTTAAAGCTCGTTGGAAAGCTAACACCCTGAACTTAATTTTAGGCACAAGTTTCGCATGATTTGGTTAAGATTGGAATTGTGAAATTGCATTTAAAGTTCACACGTCTGTAGAAAAACGTGAATGGTAAATTTATTTGAATAAAATAAAATGCAATATCATAATTAAATATTAATAAAAGTTATTTAATGCCTAAAATAATTCCAACATATTAAAACCCATATGCTTGATGATTCTATGTATGATTAGAATTGGCATGATTTTTTTAGGGTGCAAGCATCTAGAGACTTTCTAAGAAATAGAGAGTGTATTGCTTATCCCTTAGCTAACTAATTATTCTGTGATGAACGTAGAGAATTATTACCTTTAAGGCTAATAAATATAAATCACTTGTTTATAATGGGGAAGATCATGAGCATATAAGGATGGACATGTATCTTCGTTGGTATGAGGCCTTTTGGGTATAGCCCTAGAGAAAATCCATGAGGGCTTAGGCCCAAAGTGGACAATATCATACCAATGTGGAGATAGGTGATGTCCAAAGTTCCTTACAAGTGGTATCAGAGCCATGTCCCAGAGTTATCCATGTGGATGAATCCTTGGAATGCAGAACAAAATATGGTGAGCCCCGATCGTGATCCGTGAATGTGCTCGGTTAGATAGGCGGTGTGCTCTGGTCTTCATGGACGTGTCCTAATCCCAACAAGGTGAAAAAGAGTTGGCTTGGGCTAGAGTGGACGGATGGATGATCATTGGAGGGGAGGCTCGGTGGTTCTTTGTTTGAGGGGAGGATTGTTGGGTGTGCAAACAAAGTCCCAAAGTCCCACATTGGTTAGAAATGGGGAAGATCATTGGCATATAAGGATGGACATGTATCTTCATTGGTATGAGACTTTTTGGGTATAGCCCAAGAGCAAATCCATGATGGCTTAGGACTAAAGTGGACAATATCATACCAATGTGGAGATAGATAATGGTCCAAAGTTCCTTACACAAAATGGCCCATATGCATGTGTTTTCGTTTAACTGTTTAAACGATCCGAATTAACTCATTTAATCCGGTAAAGTATTATGAATAATCTGTATTATTCATAACGCGTTAACCAAGTGCTCAACGAGTACACTTCATATTGTGGGACTCTCTAAGTTTAGGTTTATCCATCATGAAATCTAATTTCATGTCCGTAATTCACCCACTCATGAATTATGACGACCACAGATAATCTCGCTAAACTATGTAAGTAGAGGCCATTGCATACGTATAATCCCTCCGTCACAGGCTGTCCATATTATACCTGGGATATAGATAAGAATATTAAATCCATTCAGTATAATATAGTCGACTTTCAATTTACGATCTCTAAATAATACTCGGAACAAGCTTCCGAAGTTATATCACGACCATGGATTTATTAGATCGTAAACACGTGAGGATACATATGCCCTGTACACAGGACTAACCGATCCTATCTTGATACGCACTGGATATCATGAGCATTAGTCCACACCTAATGAACAGGCGGAGGTTTGATCATGAATAGATCGGTGACGCGATTGCCATCAAAGTGTGGAGGATAACTCATATATCCACAGTGGTATCTCAAGTCAAAGGACCACTATGCTCGCTCAACTCGAGAACATTCTTATTGACGTTGGTGTGCCATCTATTCGGAAAACTTTAGTGAGTCGTTCAGTGTTTATCAAATAAACACCTAAATATCTATACGAGTCTCCCAAGACTGTTGGTTCATTGGGATAAACCATCGGACCAAGTCACGATATACGACATGTACCGGTCTTAGTGTATTTTACTAACCGACCCGTGTTAGTAAATCTTGACCAGGAACTTTATTTAATGATATACATCTTATAGTGTGCTTCCCAATGTCATTTACATACTATATTGTAACTGCGCACTATATTATAAATCTTAGGGTCTTTGTCTAATATACATATATCACTAAACCAGATTTAGTTTCAATCTAATCGTAATTAGATATCTAATCATTATTAGATCGAATATGTGTGACCGTCGTAAACACACACGTATAACGCAAGCGTACGTATCGTTCAAGTATTATAAAAAGTATTGATCCCACGAGGACTTAATACCTAATTTATTAATTGTATGAGGTTAAATGATTACTATTATCTAACATGTTGGTTGATTGATTGAAATGGTGATGATTCTAAATTTTAAAAAAACAAGTAAAAAAAATTGCACAAAAGTAGGTTGAAGAAAATTCAATATTAAAAATTATCTAGGGTTGTGGAATCTTTCTATATCTTTTAAAAGATGAAGTGATTATTTCATGTTTGTGTAATAAATCGGTTTACTAACCTGGAACACTAAATTATGCAAAAGCCTATGTCGATGGTCCGACACAAATACCCAGTTTAACCCAATTGAATCATATGTCTATGTCAACCAAATTATCTGGATTCATTAAGTTTAAGTTCCAATTATGGCTTCCCCTGCCCGACAGGTATATGTCTTTCCTGTAAGGAAATCTATTAAAGGGTTATCTATCCTCAAGGAAGATCGTGGGCTATTAAGTCTAAGGCTGAAACCTAAAATTCTTTTGTCAAGTTTATTTTAGATTTACCACATCAATCTTATTGGTGATCAGACAACAAGAAGCAGTAAGCTTAAGACTAAATAAGTAAACCTTTAAATTACCCAAACTATAAAATAACCCCTTATAAACCGGTGATATTGGATTTCATCACACAACCCCAGATAACTGACTTAGTTACGACACATATTTACGGGTAGTAAAAACTTAAATAAAATAAAAGACATAAAGTAAAATGCTGAAAAGTAAATTGCTGAAAAGTAAATGACAGAAAGTAAATGCTGAAATTAAATACTGAAAATTAAATGCTGAAAAGTAAATGCTGAAAGTAAATTACTGAAAAGTAAATAAAGTAAAAGTACAATAAAAGAAAATGCTGAGGTAAAGTGATCCACTTTTGTTACTTCTATTTTAGATATCTCCCTTAATATAATATATTAACTTTGCATGATAATTACCAACCAGCCATTTAGGCGGTATCCAGATTAAGTCAAATTAATAATTAATTACCAACCGACCAATCAAGCCGTATCCAGTTTAGTCGGGTTAAAACCAATTTAAATAATTACCAACCGACCAATATGGCGGTATCCTCGTTAAGTCAGGTTTTAATTAGTTTATATATTATAATTAAGGGAGATTAATCTAATTATTAGTAATAAAGTTTACCTTTACCCCAGCAAAGGGGAGTTACCTCCTCATTACTGAAAAGTAAAAACTGAAAATTAAAGAAAAGAAAAGTACTGTGCGTAAAAGTAAATTGCGGAAAGTAAAAACTGAAAAGTAAAGAAAAGAAAGTGCGAAAGCAGAAATTAATTACTGAAAGCTGTAAATAAACAAACAAGATACAATCTTCTTAGTATCTTAAGGAATTCCTTAGAAGAAAGTATGAATTTACAATTGAAATGACTTGGTATTTATAGGCAAAATTTTGCCTCCATCAAATCATCCACCAAATCCATTTTAATTGCTCCACTAATTGCTCCACCAAATCCATTATTAATTTCTCCACTAATTTCTTATCATGTTTGGTGGTGATTTGATAATTTTTATAATTTTTTTTTCTTTGAAAATGATTGAAAATGACTTTAATAATTACACACAACACACTTCTGGATGGTTCATCAATTACAGGCATGAAATCTTCAGAATTCGTAATTATTTTGTTTTACAGAGTTGTAGATATTTGAGTCTTCTTTAATCTGGAACTTGAATCAGCTCAATCTGATTTCAGAGTAAAACGTTATGCCCAAAATACGACAGATACGCAAAATTGGAATTTCCAAAACTGCACTTTGTTAAAACGCGCTTCCAAGTTTCCAATCTCCAAAATTAATATGTTGACTGGCGTAAACACACACGTATAACGCAAGCGCACGTATCGTTCAAGTAGTATAAAAATATCGATCCCACGAGGATTTAATTCCTACTGTTGTTATTAATTATTGAATCTATTTATTTATAAATATCTAATTAAATGGAGAAGAGAATGATTGTTTGGTTGGTTGAAAGTGGTTTTACAAAATAAATAAATAAAAAGACAAAAGAAAATACTAAGGAAAATAACAAAGGACACAAAGATCTAGGGTTGTGAATCATTCTAATATCATTTAAAAGATGAAGTGATTATTTTATGTTTGCGTAATAAATCAGTTTACTAACCTGGAACACTAAATTATGCAAAAGCCTCTGTCGATGGTCAGACGCAAATACCCAGTTTAACCCAATTGAACCATATGTCTATGTCAACCAAATTATTTGGATTCATTAAGTTTAAGTTCCAATTATGGCTACCCCCGCCCGACAGGTATATTCCTATCCTGTAAGGAAATCTATTAAAGGGTTATCTATCCTCAAGGAAGATCGTGGGCTATTAATTCTAAGGCTGAAACCTAAAATCCCTATGTCTAGTTCATTTTAGATTTACCACATCAATCTTATTGGTGATAAGACAACAAGAAGCATTAAGCTTAAGACTTAATAAGTAAACCTTTAAA
This sequence comes from Zanthoxylum bungeanum, assembly GCA_019454045.1. NCBI lineage: Eukaryota > Viridiplantae > Streptophyta > Magnoliopsida > Sapindales > Rutaceae > Zanthoxylum > Zanthoxylum bungeanum. Next base: position 49,860 of record SKCR01036464.1, on the reverse strand, counting down.
TTACCCAAACTATAAAATAACCCCTTATAAACCGGTGATATTAGAATTCATCACAACTCTAGATAACTAACATATAACTAGGGCTAGTAAAAACTTAAATAAAATAAAAGACATAAAGTAAAAATACTGAAAAGTAAAAGACATAAAGTAAAACTGAAAAGTAAAATAACATAAAATGCTAAGGTAAAAGGAATTACTTTTACTACTACTAATTTAGATATCTCCCATAAAATAATATATAGACTTGTGATTCTTTTTGCAACCAGCCATATAGGCGGTAACCTGATTAAGTCAAATTAAGTCCAACCAGCCATATAGGCGGAACCAAAATTAATTACCAACCGACCAATCTGGCGGTATCCTTTATTAGTCAGGTTTAAACCAGATTAAAATGAATTACCAACCGACCAATCTGGCGGTATCCTTTTTAAGTAAATATTTTAAATAGTGAATATATTATTTTTAAGGGAGATTAATCTAAATAGTAACAGTAAAAGAATTACCTTTCACCCTAGCTGGAGAAGTTACCTCCCATGGTAAATAGTAAAAACTGTAAAAATTAAAAAGTAAAAATTAAATTACTATTATCACAAAACGTAATTAAAATTATTTACAAAACTAAAAATTAAAAAACTAAAAAAACTAAAAACTAAAGAATCTAGAGAGAGAAACTCTCTCTTTAGATAGAATAGAAGAGAGAGTGTGGTACATTCAATTCTGAAATCTCGAGCTCAATTTATAGGCGCGGATAAGCTTCCAGCGTCGCGACTCCAAGGCCTCTGGCGTCGCTACGCCAGATTCTATCGACGTGGCACGCTCTGGTTCGTCTGTTTGAAGATTCTGGATAAGCTGATAAGGTGACACGTGGCGCGGTAGTTGGGTTTCAATTATTATGACACGTGGCGGCTTCTGATTGGTCGCTGAGATTCTTATCCGCCACGTGTCAGATAAGGATTAGATACTCAATTATTGATGCTGACGTGGCGATGACGTGGCGGTGACATGGCGACACGTGGGAAAGAGACTGTCGGCACCGTAGAATTGCGACACGTGTCACTTCCTGATTGGCTGATGATAATGTGGCGGTGAGGTGGCAATGTTGATTTGTTGACTTGGTGACGTGGCTGATGACATGGAGTGACACGTGGAACACGTGGTGATGATGACTGTCGGCACCGTAGGATGCTGACACGTGGCACGGCGCATGTTAGCAGATCGGCTGTGATGGTGACACGTGGCACGGCGCATTTTATGAAAGTCAAACTTTTCTCACATTCTGATTTGTGGACCCGGCGTACGTTACATTGTTCGGCGCATGTTAGACGTCGCGACGCTGAAGGCTTGGCGTCGCGACGCGCTAAAGACCAAAATATCCCTGTTGACGCATTTTTGTCCGTTTTTGCCCCAAATTGCCTCCAATGCTTTCCAAACTTTATTTATCTGCAAAATAACACAAAATACATCAAAACGTTCACAAAACTCGAGAAACTATACGAAATATTAGGTCAAATGAGTGGGAATAAGTGATATAAATACCACTCATCATATGTCAAGTCCAATTTTTGCTCTTTTTTTACCCACATTTCGTCCTAAATGATTTCATTGTGTCCTAATATTATTTTATCTGCAAAATAAACTAAAACACATCAAAACGTTCATCAAACTCGAGAAACTAAACAAAATATTAAGTAAAAGGGGCGGTAAATATTGATATATTTTCCGCTCATCAATGTGTATAAAAGAAAATAGTGCTACATTAAATAAGTAATATTATGGAAAAATGAATTGTTTGTATTTATGAATCAGACATAAATACGATCCGGATTGGCACTCTGAGCACCAACCCTAACAGTTTCTCCCACTTGCTCTATTGCCAATCCACAATATCATATACACATTTCAATGTGTATCACATACTCATGGCCCTCAAGAGCTCACCTAGCACTCAAGAGGTAGGCAACAACAAGTAAGCCTGCTTTAACAAATTGAGTCCGTCCAACAAACTCAATCGTTTTCCTTAGTTAGTTGTTGGTTTCTATAATTAGTCCCAAGGAAAGATTAAGCAATAGAAATACAATAAACATACATGCAAAGCTTGAAGGATGGCGGAAACATACTTACAAAGCTATGTGACGAAAATGGTGATGAGGATCCCTGAGCCTCCAAGGATGAAGTTTCGGCCAAGCAAGAAGATGGAGAGAAGCTTCAAATCTTTGAGTATTCCAAGCTCCAAATGTGTTTCCCTATCACCTCTTATGATCCTTGCTTGTGCTAGCAAAATTGGAGAATGAGAAAACAATTTTCTGCCTTGTGTATGCAGCTCACGGCGTGAGCAAGAGAGAAAGAAGAGGAGAGTGTTTCACTTTTAATTTTTGTTCCCTTTTGCATGCCAAAAACCGTGAGTCACAAAAGAAATGAAAAGTGATATGATATCTAATACCAAAAGAATTTTTTAATGCAAAAAATCCTTCAAAACCGTGCATGGCTTTCCCTCCAAAATGAAATCCATCATTTGCCATCATTACCACACTTTGAGATTAGAGACAATGTATCATCCCTCAAAGGTGACTAGATACATCCACCATCTATTCGTATTAAGTAATGAGATATCGCGATGTGATTTGCGGATATCACTCGATTCAAAATACGAATGTGTCCGCAAGCACTTTCGGGCTCGGTTTCGTTAATTTCGAATTAACGAATTTCCGTTGCGACGTGAATTAAATAATTACGCCTTGCGAAATTACTATTCAGTTCGCTAATGAATTAATTCTAAATTAATTTGTTTGCCCGAATCAAAATCCGATTTTAATTCCGCGTCGAAATCTAATTTCGTTTAATAATATATCGAATATATTATTTTATCGATTAATTCCAAATTAATCGATCTCTCTCTCTCCTAATAAGGCATTTTATCCAAGATAAAGTTTCTCCGCAATTAATCCAAGATTAATAAGGTTCGAATCAAACGTCATAGGTGAATCTTCAGGAAGCGACCCAAGAGATCTCCAGATATGTTGGCAGTAAATACGGTCGTTGGATAATCCAAACACATACGTACCTCGTACTACGTTTTTACCGATTCACAAGACAAGGTTGGCTTCTAGCAAAACGCCATGCCTACCCAATTCTCCAGAAATATTCTTACTGGAATATTAGATCTATATCAAGCGTAGTATACCGTAGTATCACGTACATCGATCCAGTATCGAACGATCACATGTTAGGCCTGGGGCTGGAAGTGTGTCTGCCCCGTACGAAACATATATCGGACATCAAACAACTAGTCTCTTTAAATCGGACAATCCTGACCTAGTCATATTGTCCCGACGGTTGCAACCTTTTATAGAGTACTAGTTTTGTGTCCTGCACGATCATCAACTCCATATGTCTGAAGTGATACTTCCATCTTGACATCACACCCAGTACACTACGATTCCTGATAAACCCAGAAGTGGTGAACACAGAACCGGTTAAAGTCCCCAACCACCAAAACCAAAGTTTACCGATTGTCGCAAGTACTAGCGATGCAAGTCTCAGGTTAAGACCCTATACACCTACCCTGATGCGGCCTCCCATAGACACGCAGACATACTACCAATGGGATTCCGCGGGGTCTATCCAGAGCGAAGCTGTTTTCCGTACCATCGGTAAAACACAACCTCCTATCGCACTTGCATAAGTATCCAATACTTAAATATATGAGAACTATGCCGTTGTGCCCTCACAACATGCACAAATGCAATACTAGTCTATTCCACATTATCGATGTCCGATCTCGATAATACTCCGACTAGGGATATTTAATGATTAAACCTTTTATATTGATACTGTCTCATATCATCTCAATACGGAAATAATCATACGGACTTTTGCCATTAATATATCAAAGTAAATAATTTTACAAAACGGCAAAAGGCAATTTCATTATCACATAGTTAATTTTGTACAATAATACAATATCATTTACAAAACAGTGACGCTATGGGTCATAATGTCTAACAATCTCCCATTTGGCCTATAGCCAGTCACTCAAGCATCTAATACCTGAACTATTGATATGTCGTTCAAACACTTGCGGATAAACAGCCTTCGTCAGCGGATCTGCAATGTTGTTATCTGATGCGACCTTCTCGATCTTTACATCGCCACGATGTATAATTTCCCGAATCAGATGGTAACGCCGAAGAACATGCTTGGATCGTTGATGAGACCTTGGTTCCTTAGCTTGTGCTATAGCCCCGTTATTGTCACAATACAATGGAACGGGCTCAGCTGCTAATGGAACTACTCCTAATCCAATTAGGAACTTTCGGATCCAAACTGCCTCCTTTGCTGCTTCCGACGCAGCAATGTACTCCGCTTCAGTTGTTGAATCGGCAACAGTATCTTGCTTGGAAGATTTCCAGCTCACCGCCCCGTTATTTAAACAAAAAATGTACCCGGATTGCGACTTGAAGTCATCCTTGTCGGTTTGGAAACTTGCATCAGCATACCCAGATACCACAAGATCTCCTTCTCCATAAATTAAGAAAGCATCCTTAGTTCGTCTAAGATACTTAAGGATATTCTTAACTGCCATCCAGTGACCTTCACCTGGATCGGCCTGATAGCGACTGCACATGCTCAAAGCATATGACACATCAGGTCGTGTACATATCATGGCATACATGATCGATCCGACTGCCGAGGCGAACGGTATCCGACTCATGTTATCTCTCTCTTCTTGTGTCTTAGGACACATGTTCTTAGATAGAGATATACCACGTAACATCGGCATCAATCCCTTCTTGGATTGATCCATGCTGAATCGCTTCAACACTTTGTCAATATATGTACTCTGGGAGAGTCCAAGCAGCTTTCTAGATCTATCCCGGTAGATCTTTATTCCCAGAATAAAGGCTGCTTCTCCCAGATCTTTCATGGAGAATTTTAATGAAAGCCAAGCTTTCACCGACGTTAGCATGGGAATGTCATTGCCTATAAGCAATACATCGTCGACATAAAGGACAATAAAAGTCAGTGCTCTCCCACTAACCTTCTTGTATACACAAGGGTCATCTTCGTTTCGCACGAAATTATATTCTTTTATGATTTCATCAAAACGCTGATTCCATGATCGTGATGCTTGCTTCAATCCATAAATGGATCGATTTAACTTACAAACCTTGTTTGCAAGTCTAGGTACGACAAAACCGTCAGGCTGTTGCATATAAACATCCTCCAAAAGGTTTCCGTTAAGGAAAGCGGTTTTAACGTCCATCTGCCATATCTCGTAATCGAAATATGCAGCTATTGCAAGCATTATCCGAATGGATTTAATCATGGCAACGGGTGAGAAAGTTTCGTCATAATCAATACCATATTGTTGACGATACCCCTTTGCTACAAGCCTAGCTTTGCATTTGTACGTTGCCATCCATGTCGGTCTTCATGGCATCTTGCCATAAAGCGGAATCAATATCCTGTATTGCTTCCTCATACGTAGACGGTTCTTTATCCTCAATAAGATTAATATCCACATGAGGCGAGATCAGGTACCCATACCTCTCAGGTACTGTCCTGACTCTCTCCGACCTACGCGGTCCTTGTGTATATGAAGATTGTGGTACAGACTCATCCTGGGATGTTGTTCATGTTCCGTGATGATTCATTGCCAGGAACAGTATCACTAGGATTTTCATCAAGTTCTACTTTCCTCCCACTTACCACTGCATCTAGGAATTCCTTTTCAAGGAAAAATGCATGTAGAGCAACAAATACTTTGTTCTCTTGTGGGTGATAGAAGTAATATCCTTTGGTTTCCTTAGGATATCCCACGAAAAGGCATTTATCTGATTTGGGTTCTAGTTTGGTACCTTCCAAACGTTTAACATATGCCCAGCATCCCCAAATCTTCAGGAAAGAGAAACCTGGTTTCTTCCCTGTCCATATCTCATATGGAGTCTGTTCAACAGACTTTGACGGAACCTTATTCAAAATAAGTACTGCACTGTTTAAAGCGTATCCCCAGAAGGATATAGGTAGCTCAGTGCGACTCATCATCGACCTTACCATGTCTAACAAGGTACGGTTTCTCCGTTCAGACACACCGTTTAATTGCGGTTTTCCAGGAGGAGTCCACTGTGAAAGAATACCATTTTCTTTCAAGTAATCTTGAAACTCATAACTTAAGTATTTACCACCACGGTCCGACCGCAATGTTTTAATACTCTTGCCTGTTTGTTTTTCTACTTCGTGTCGAAACTCTTTGAATTTTTCAAAAGTTTCCGACTTGTGTCTCATAAGATACACATAACCATAACGAGATGCATCATCCGTAAAGGTTACGAAGTAATGATATCCACCTCTAGCCTGGCTAGACATGGGCCCACATACGTCACTATGAACAAGGGCTAATAGTTCTGTGGTACGTTCACCTTTACCACTAAAAGGTGATTTAGGCATTTTGCCTAAAAGACAAGATTCGCAGACATCATATGAATTAAGATCAAATCCGTCCAAGTACCCACTCTTCGAAAGTGTGGATATGCGAGTCTTGTTTATGTGTGTCCTAGACGACAATGCCACATGAAAGCTTCATTTTTTAGATTACTCCTTTTGAGCCTTTTGTTTATTATTTTAGGAGATACATTTATATTCAAAATACAAGGCCATTATTTGCTACAGCAGTGCAAATTTCTGCATCATTTTTATATAATAACACCCAGTTTTCTAAATACAAAAGTGTACCCATGCTGGGTTAACAAAGATACAGATATGATATTCCTAGTCAAACTAGGTATATAATAACAGTTCAAAAGTTTAAGCATATGCCCCGAGGGCAATTCCAAAACAAAAGTCCCTACAGCCAAAACAGCAACTGGAGTTCCGTTTCCGACTCGTAGGTCAATCTCCCCTGAAGCCAGCATCCTGCTATCCTGCAGATCCTGCAAATCAGTACAAATATGAGCAGCACAACCAGAATCAAAAATCCAATTTTTAAAACTAGAAGTAGTCATATTTATCTCAATAACAAACATACCAGAGGCTAGTGCCTTGCCTGCCTTGATATCCTCCTTGTGTCCCTTCCCCATTCGGCAGTCACGTTTCCAGTGACCCTTCTTGCCGCAGTTGAGGCAGACATCTTGAGACTTGTCCATTGGCTTCCCAGAAGCTTTTGTCAACTTGCCTTTACCCTTTTTCTTATGTTTCTTCTTCCTTACCCCTCCAGTAGCTTTGAGCCCAGCCTTTGGCCTATGAGAGGTCGATGCAAAGTGCGCCTCGCGCTTGCCCCCTTTGTGGAGTTCTTTTTCAGACTCTTTCAAGATGGATAACAGTTCTCCAAGAGTGTCATCCGTATCCATCAACTTGTAGTTGATTATGATTTGTTTCCAAGTATCAGGAAGTGACTGTAAGATCATATCTACGGTCAGCTCAGCCTCCAAGACTATTCACATATTGGCCAACTCATCAATATCGGCGATCATTTGAGCCCCGTGGGCCTCAACTGATGCGCCTTCAGTCATTCGGGCACGGAAGAGTTTCTTCACCAACTCATATCTCTCTATCCGCTTATTGGAGCGGTGGAGATCTCGCAGTCTAGCCATCATATTATAAGGATCCAAGTCCCTATTTTGGCGACGAAAGTGCTGAGTCATCGAAGCTAACATAATAGCCTGAGCTGTGTCACAATCACTGCTGTGAGTTTTCCATAACTCCAGCTCAAGTGGATCAGTGGGCTTAGGCGGGAGAGGTGTTTGTATAGTGTACAACATCCTCTCAGCCCCAAGGACTATCCTTAGGTTCATTTCCCAATCAGCGAAGTTTGTGCCCTTAAAGACATTGTCACCCATGATGATGTCTCGGACACTTACCTTGCTTGCCATCTTAACTACGATAGTCCAACTATCTAGTTAACGATAAAATGGGTACAGTCAAACTGTTACAAAAAATAACAATGAATTAGTCCAACTAATTTTAATTAATTAAACAAAATAATTTTTGAAAGACGCGTAAGGCTAAGTATCTGAATGAAATTGCAAATTCAATACTAGCCTCCCACTATTTTTATCAAGTCTTTAACCCTCTGTTGAGAACTCGGGAATCCTATTTCCTAGTGGGCTGGGATCCCGTTAAATAACACACAACCTTGACTTTGGCCAACAAGCTGTATGCTATTTAACTAGGTAGATCTCACAGATCAATTGGATCCAATCCAATTCCTAGATCCGGTTAGGTGACATCCAAGTCCTAAACATATTGCATATGCCAATGTATCTTATACATTTTCTAACCATATCCTCCGAATCATCTAGGCCTTGGCTTTGGCACAACAAACCTAATGATTCCAGTTAAGCGGGACCCATTGACAAGATAGTTTCGTAATCAATGTCGTTGGACAAGAAGTGATCTTGACTTTGGCCAACAAATCACAACTTGGACAAGTCACCGATGTGGAACAAAACTCTCATGATTCAAGTACATCCTAATTGACAAGGTCTTGACTTTGGCCAACAAACCAATGCCAATTGGATCTTGAACAAGAATCATTCAATGGAAGGATAATCACTTAATATAGATTGAGGGATTTTTGCGTAATTGGCAACCAATTTATTATCTTTGTTAGGTCTCATCATCATACACCCTTAAGCATGCTTCTAAAACATCATAAAGTGCATAAAATAAATTAATAGTGATATACGGATGGATATATAAAACAATTGTTCCTAGAACAAATCACTCCCTTTCCACTCCCCGCTAGCAATATACTACTTCTACCCAATTACATAACACAATAAGAGAAACCTCATTTACATTGAGGGGAATTAGGTGAGAAGAGAATACAAAGAGATAAAAGAGATAAGGCTGGACACGCAGGTCCAATTTATAAATTCTAAATTTACAATAATTTCTAAAATTACCCTTTCCCTTCTAATATCCATCCGCTATACACTATTCATTCATCACATACATGTATATTCATTCAAGACATGCTATACAACCAATCAAATCCAATTAATTAGTCTTTATTTAAATGATCATCAATGTTCAATCAACGGTTTGATTTTGCGCGAGTCCAACTCGTTTGAGAATAAGTACATAAGGTACGAATTCATGAATTATATCGAACTACTCGTTAAATCCAATTTAAGCGGTATTCAATATTAATTCAATTTATTTAATTCCAAATTAAATGTTTACACTTTTAATGTGCTTTTAAAGATTAGATTCTAAATCTTATCAAATTGGGTCTCCAAGCCCAACTAACATCCAATGTTTATTTAATTAAAGTCTGATGGGCTTTCAATTGATTTATAAAGGCTTGGGCTTTGGTCAATGTGGGTCAAACCCATTACCAAGCCCAAATAAGGAATCACCCTTAAGTGCCACAAAATCAATTTCAAGCCCATAAGGCCCATTAAACATAAAAGCCCATTAATTAAATTTTAATATTCCAAATTTTAAATTTCAATTGATTAAAGTGTAATTGCATGATTAATTCATTAAATAAAATATTTCAAAAATACCAATTTAATTTATTATTCATCAATTGTTCAAAACACATGTCTAACATTTATTTGAACAAAAAATCAAGTCCTTTAACATGTCATGTTGTATTCGGCCAAGAGAGATTTTTGCGGTTCGATTTGTTTTTCAATCCAATTGAATCACTCATCTAACATACATATTGATTTTAAGTCATCTAATGAACTTGAAAGCAAAAATTCAATAATAGTGAAAAGACCTCAATTTTCGGTCAAGCATCAACTTTAGGGAAAAAATCATCCAATGTATTTTTCTCAAAATTGAACATGTATTACATCAAATATCATACATTTAATCATGCTTAAGTTATCCAATAAACTTGTGCATGAAAAATTCCAAATCTTCAAATGACCTACACATTCGGCCAATGCATCAATTTTGGGGAAAAAATATCCAATATAATTTTCTCAAAATTGATCATGTATTACTTCATATTACAAACATTTAAGCACACTCAAATCATCCAATGAACTTGTGCATGCAAACACGTACGTACCTCGTACTACGTTTTTACCGATTCACAAGACAAGGTTGGCTTCTAGCAAAGCGCCATGCCTACCCAATTCTCCAGAAATATTCTTACTGGAATATTAGATCTATGTCAAGCGTAGTATACCATAGTATCGCGTACATCGATCCAGTATCGAACGATCACATGTTAGGCCTGGGGCTGGAAGTGTGTCTGCCCCATACAAAACATATATCGGACATCAAACAACTAGTCTCTTTAAATCAGACAATCCTGACCTAGTCATATTGTCCCGACGGTTGCAACCTTTTATAGAGTACTAGTTTTGTGTCCTGCGCGATCATCAACTCCATATGTCTGAAGTGATACTTCCATCTTGACATCACACCCAGTACACTACGATTCCTGATAAACCCAGAAGTGGTGAACACAGAACCGGTTAAAGTCCCCAACCACCAAAACCAAAGTTTACCGATTGTCGCAAGTACTAGCGATGCAAGTCTCAGGTTAAGACCATATACACCTACCCTGATGCGGCCTCCCATAGACACGCAGACATACTACCAATGGGATTCCGCGGGGTCTATCCAGAGCGAAGCTGTTTTCCGTACCATCGGTAAAACACAACCTCCTATCGCACTTGCATAAGTATCCAATACTTAAATATATGAGAACTATGCCGTTGTGCCCTCACAACATGCACAAATGCAATACTAGTCTATTCCGCATTATCGATGTCCGGTCTCGATAATACTCCAACTAGGGATATTTAATGATTAAACCTTTTATATTGATACTGTCTCATATCATCTCAATACGGAACTAATCATACGGACTTTTGCCATTAATATATCAAAGTAAATAATTTTACAAAACGGCAAAAGGCAATTTCATTATCACATAGTTAATTTTGTACAATAATACAATATCATTTACAAAACAGTGACGCTATGGGTCATAATGTCTAACATTAGTATCATTCATATTTTGTAGAATCCAAATTCCACATCAATATGACTCAGACGCTATATCAGTATTGTGCTATAGCTACTGAGTTGTCTATGAATTTAGAGATCAAATCCAAATACTATGAGAGAACCGTAAGCACTACACTAATATCAAAACTTCTAATCTATAGGGTCACTATGCAACTTCATAAGTCAATACTTCATAAGTTGCAATTGATTCCACTAGTTTAGTAGAATCAACAGTGACACTCCCATTGTATCTTTTCTGACTTTATATGATATAGACCATCTAATGTTATAATTAGGATCAAAACTAATCTGACCTTATGGTTGCAGACTAAATTCTCCATGAATAAGAAAATCATTCTTAATATCTCTAAGATAACAAAGAGTATGTTTCAAGATCCATCATATGGTCTGCAGCATATCAAAATAACTCATAACAATTACGATTAAATTGATATCTTTAATCGCACATAATATAATATTCATTACGCCATCATCCTATGATGCATAAGATTGACTGACATTCTAATCAATCTCTCTTTCGACAAATGTATCATCATTTACGAAAGTTGAATACTATATATATATAAAAGACACATTAACTGTCAAACAGTTATACTAATCGTCATACAGATAGTCTTACTGTGTCATTTATTAGATCATATCTAATATGCGACTAATGAGAGTATCTAATAAGTCTCTTAGTTTTATATCATATATGAAACTTTATATCAAATATAACAGAGACTACTCACACTGCTTACACGGAGAAAAGAAGACTTAAGTAAATGTTTTACTTTATAAACATTTCATTATTACATTAACAATTATAATGTCGTTAGGATATCTAATACTAGAATGAAATTTGTACGCTCCCACTGAACCTACTATCATATATGTATTCTCTATGTTTTGATAAAATCAGACAATCTGACTGTATCAAAATTAGAGAACACAGATTTTCGGAAAACTTATCTGAGTCTACAATAGGCTCTATAAGCTAGTATATCAAACTGTGATCTTAGAAAAATACAAACTCTAGGGCCATTCTAAAATGAACTCTTCAAACAAAGAAACCACAATGGATCTCTCATTCGAAGAAACCATTCAGGAACGCCACTTTGCATTCTTTAGCCAAAAAAAATTGTTTAATACCAACATTAACCAACAAATCTTTAATTGTTCAATTAGTGTGACTTGAGACAAGTTTTCTCAGAATCTACAATAGATAGCTGCGTTTAACTTTTCTCACAATCATACTATAAAGGTCAAACCTTTATCAAGCTCACTTTTCTTTTGCTGTGCAAACAATTTACATATTTTATGAATATTCATAACGAAAGCCTAATCAAGTTCAAAACATGATCGTAGTAAGTTGTGAACAATCTTAGATCTATGATTCATTGCTAACTTCTGAATTCGATATCAAATATCGCTCCCACTATAAGTTATAGGATAATTTTCCTCGATAAGAAAACAACAGAATCATTAAGTATCAAATACTTTGTAAATGATTCTGAAATCCTATTGGACTTATACGGAAGTTACCCTAGGGTCATTTCATCTGATTAATTATGTAGTTCCATTTTAGTTTATCACTCTCACATTTGAATTGAATAAATCAAGTCTTTTCTACAATTGGATAACATCTGATGTTACACACCAAGTAATAAAATAATTTTATTACTCGAGATCGTAGAAAAGATATTCCATTAAATATAATACAATATTTAATTAAATAGAATAAATGATAAACTTTACTTGTACTTTCGAGGCGCAAGTACTCTAAATTATATAACAATTATACAAAATAAAGTTTCAAATCTCAAACTTTTCAAGATTCAAATTTCTACTATATATATCATATATGTAACTGTAGGAACGAATGGAACCTTAATTAAAGAGATGAATTAGTGTTGCTGGAGCATAACCCCAAGAGTATTGAAAACTAATTCCGTAACACTCAATATCAATGAATCAAATCATATAAGATTCAATTACTCCCACTGACAAATTGCATCAAGATGGAATCGTGGAAATTTAATATTGAGTAAGAATCACATTCATTAAATAACTTTAGAACTAATTACCTTAAATTCATATGTTTGATCATATCAAACATCTTTGAAGAATTCAAAGATTCACGATAAATTTCAAAGATATAGTTTTCAACACTTCAAATAGAATATCTTTGAACCATTCAAAATATTCTATATGTATTTCATCATAAACATATTGAAAGATCTCGAACCATTAAAGACGTTCAATATATATTCTTTTAGAAACACGCAACTAAGTCATGACAATTCATTAATTAAGTTACAGAGTAAAAAAAATATCTAAGGCAATTTCTAATTCATTAAACTACATACATTCAATGTATTAGTCTAATAAATCTTGTGGTCCAATGACGATTATTGGTTAAATGAGATTTTATCACATCCCAAATACAGTATTTAATAAATGGATAAGGATATATGGTGTGATCTCGTATCAGACCATCCTTTACAATACGAAATACGCTATTTAGTTATTTAGTTAACTGAACACTTCCTTAATGTTTATCTTTTCATTAATGACACTATTAGTCATATTAAAATATGTAACAACTGTTTATATAGAATAAGTAACTATCCAATAGTCACAAGTTCTGATATCAAATATCAAAACAGTTATTAAACATTATTTTAAAATAACTAGATGGGAGGTCCGGTATCCAATACCTACAGTTGTCGTATTGTGAGAATCGATATTCTCTATATACAACTATACACATCTAATTTCTTTAGCTTTATAATTTGCCCTCAATTATTCACAACAATTGAAAATAATTGATTAGCAAACTGTGTCAAACACGTGACTTCTAAAAGTCACTAAAGCCAAGAAACGTCATTATAAGATAAACAGAATAACTAATGGAGTTTTCTAAATGTCATTCAAGAATCTCAAGACATGAACTGATTCGTGTCAATTCTTACTGCATAAGAAATTATTCTTACTAGATAACTATATCGAAAACAAATATCTATTTAGATTACTAATCGTACTTAGTAACTAAGTCACTGACCATCTTGATTTTTCCATAAAATCGGAACAACAGTTCCCGATGGTTTGAACTAATATAACAATATCTAAGTCTACTGTCATTCTTGAACCTATTTTAGAAATACGCAACCATAAGTAAAGTCATAAAACATATTCAAGTAATATGTTATGCAATGGATTAGAAGTATAAATCTATTAACAATATAGAATAAAGGAAAACAACAGCAGCAATTTCCATAAAATTACACATTGCTTTAGTTATGGATTTTTAAACCCAACAGTGTTTCCCACTACTTTACGTAATACTGTAATCCCCAACGGAGTATGAGAATTCAATAATTAAATTGAATTCCATAGTGAGAGTAGGATCCCATTAATACATTTCGACTCACTACTTTATCACGATCTCGCCTACGTATATTCATTAGGTAGACAACTCATTGTCAATCACTCACCAGTGACTCCTGATTTGGTCCTGACCATTTCTCGTTATGACAGCTTTGGCACGTTCACAAGGAGGCGTATCAAGGCTTCACTTGCCAATGACAAACTCAAGCTACCGATGTGTTGGTTTCTATTAAGGTCCCAAGATCAATAATAAGCATGAAATATGTGTGAATAACAATCGAGAAGTTGCGGAATACTTACATTGAGCGGTTGAGCGACGCAGCAAGCAACAAAAATCAATTTCTTCTCTTTGACAGTACACGGCAGTGAGCAGTGAGCTACTCCTCCATTTTCAGTTTTTGAGCTCCTCGAACAAGCTCCAAGCTTCGTCAAACGATTCCCGGCTCATGGGTAGACTTCTCTATCACCTTCGCATGTCTCGTAAGTGTGCTAGTACTTGTGATTTTGCCACAAAAACCACTCTTGCTGCCCTTCACTGTCTCGGCAGTGAGCTAATTTCATAAGAGAGAAAACAGCCCCTTGGGCGTCCAAATTAGAAAAAAGAGAGATGGAGAGAAATTTGTGTGTTTTGATTATTAAAAATAGGTATCTAATACCAAAAATATTAAAAGTCAAATACCTAAATCAAATAAAGGTAAATAGCTTTTAATTAATCCAACAACTCACATCAACCATCACACTTGAGTGTCAAACACTCAAACATCAACTCACATCAATCAATCAATCAATCAATGGTCACATCACTCAAAGTGACATGATTTGACGCTTGATGTGACGTTAGATGCGACTAGCGATTTGATGCTTGATTTAACTTGCGTGCCGCATTCGAATTCGAAATGCGAATGCGCTCACAAATAATCTCAGACTCGGGTTCGTTAATTCCAAATTAACAATTTTTCTGTTATGTCGTAATTAAATGATTATGCCTAGCAAAATCACTATTCACATCGCTAACGTATTAATTCTAAATTAATTCGTTCGCCCGAATTAAAATCTAATTTTAATTCCGCGTCGAAATCCAATTTCGTTTAATATATCAAATATATTAATTAATCGATTAATTCCAAATTAATCGTTATCTCTCTTTAATTGATATTTTATCCCAAATAAAATATCTCCATAATTAATCCAATATTAATTTTCTCTCTCTTCTAATTAATCCCATATTAATATTGAGTGCGAGTCATACGTCATCGGTGAATCTTTGGGAAGCGACCCATGAGATCCCCGGATATGTTGGCAGTAAATTCGATCGTCGGACTATCCGAACACGTAAGTACCAAGTACTACGTTTATACCGATTTACAAGACAAGGTTGGCCTCTAGCAAAACGCCATGCCTACCCAATTCTCCGGAAACATCCTTACAGGAATACAGGATCTATATCAGGCATAATATACGTAGTATTGCGTATTTATGTCCAGTATCGGATGATCACGTGCTAGGCCTGGGGCTGGAATTGTGTCTGCCCCATACGAAGCACATGTTGGATGTCTGGTGACTAGTCTCTATAATTGGATAAACATGACCTTGTCATTTTATCCTGATTGCTGCAGCATTAAGAGAACCAGTCCCATATCCTACGTGACCATCATCTCCATATGACTGGAGTGACACTTCCATCTTGACATCACACCCAACACACTACGATTCTCAATATACCCAGTATTGGCGTACATAGAACCTGTTAAAGCCCTGGACGACCTCAACCAAAGTATATTGATTGTCGCAAGTATTAGCGGTGCAAGTCTCAAGTTAAGACCAAATACACCTACCCTGATTTTGGACTTCCATAGACACATAGTCATACTACCAATGGAATTCTGAGGGGGTCTATCCAGAGCGAAGCTGTTTCCCATACCATCGGTAAAACATAACCTCCTATTACACTTGCATGAGTATCATATACCCAAATATATGAGAACTATGTCGTTGTGCCCTCTCAACGCGCAAAAGTGTAATACTAGTCTTTTACGTATTTATCGATGTCCAATCTCGATAATACTCTGACTAGGGATATTTAATGATTTATCCTTCGTGTACTGATACTGTCTCATTTCATTCTCCGTCCAGGAAAAAATCATAGGGACCTCCTATCATTTATATATCTAGGTGATCTAATCACAAATGATAAGAGTGCAATCTCTTTTGTCACATAGTTAATTTGTACAACAACACCATGATCTGTACAAATAGTGACGCTATGGGTCATAATTGTCCAACAATCTCCCACTTGGCCTATAGCCAGTCGCTCGAGTGCTTGACACCCGAACTATGTATTGTTGGCCTGAGAAAAGGCTTTCGTCAGCGGATTTGCATGATTATCATCTGATGCGATTTATTCGATCATCACATCGCCACGATGTATGATCCGAACGAATCAGATGAATATTAAAGTATGTATCTGGATCGTTGATGAGACCATTAGTTATTTAGCCTGTGCTGACGCCTAGCTCAGCTGCTAACAGAACTATATCTAATATAATTAGATTTTGTTTCGACCCAAATGGCTTCTATTGCTGCCTCAGCTGAAACAATTAACCGCATTTGTTGTTTATACGATAACAGTCTATTGCTTGGAAGATTTCCAGCTCACTGTCCCGTTATTCAAACTTTGTAGTACCGTTTGCGACTTATAGTCATTTTATCGGTTTAGGAAACTTGCAGTAATGATCCCAGTCACTTGAAGTTCTCCTTCTCCACATATTAAGACAACATCCTTAGTTCTCTAAGATACTAACGGATGTTCTTAACATCAATCCAGTGACTATCACTTGGATTGGCCTGATTATGACTCCATATGCTCAAAGCGAATGAGAAAGCAGGTCACGTACATTTTTCAATGTACAATTTCTCGAAGAGTTTTCTCGAAAGCCAAGCTTTCGCCGATTGTTATTATGGGAATAACATTTCCAAGAAATGACATATTATCATTATTTATAGGACAACTACTGTCAGTGCGCTCCCACTAACCTCCTTATATACACAAGAATCTTTTCATTTGAATTAAATCATACACCATTATGATTACATCAAAACGTTAATTCTTAGAACCTATGCTTGCTTCAATCCAAACATGGATCGTATAATCTGCAAACCTTGTTTGTTAGTTTTAGTACGACAAAACCGACAGGATGTTATAAACATCCTCCAAAAGGTTTCCTTTTCAGGAAAGCGATTTTCCCGTTAAGCTGTCATATTTCTTAAATGAAATATGCAGCTTTAGCAAGCAAACCAAATGGATTTACCATGGCAATAGGTAAAAAGGTTGAATCGTAATCAACACAATGTTGATAACGATACCTTTCCGCTAAAAGCCTAGCTTTATTCGTTTGTATGTTGCCACCCATATACGTCTTCCTTGAAGACTTATAAGTACCAATAGGCACAATGCCTTGTGGTACATCAATTAGTATCCAAACTTGTTGATATATATGGAATCCAATTCGGATATTATGGCACTTTGCCATAATAGGGAGTCGATACCTTGTATCACTTCCTCATACGTACTTAGTTGGTATTCCTCAATAAGATAAACATCTTTATGAGGTGAGATCAGAAACCCATACCCCAGGTTGTTTTCTGACTCTCTCCGACTTACGCGGTTCTTGTGTATTCGAAGATTAATGGTATAGTTTCATCCTTGATGAACTATTTATGTTCCATTAAGGACTAGGTGCCTTGAACAATATTACTCCGATTTTCATCGAGTTTTACTATCCTCCCACTTACCACTGCATATCGGTATTCCTCTTAGGAAAACTGCATGGTGAGCAACAATCTAATTGTTCTCATGTGAGATGTATAAGTACTATAGTATGGTATCCCTAGGATAATCTACAATTGGCATTTATCCGATTTGGGTTTCATTTTGGTATCAACCAAACATATGCCTTGCATACCCAAATCTTCAGGAATGAAAGACCCGGTTTCTTTCCTGTTCATATCTACTATGAAGTCTGTCAAACGGATTATTATGGAAACTTATTCTAAATAAGTTATGCACTGTTTAAAGCTTATCCATTGAAGGAAATGGTAGCTCAGAGCGACTCATGATTAACCTTGTCACATCCAACAAAATTCGGTTACTCAGTTCGGACACACCGTCAAACTGACGTGTTCCGGGAGGAGTCATTATTTGAAAGAATACTATACTCTTTCAAGTATAGAGAAACTTATTGCTTAAGTATTTTCCATTACGGTCTTACCATGACGGTTTAATACTATAACCTATCTGTTTCTTTATTTCATGTCGAAACTTCAAAAGTTTTTTATTTGTGTTCTTCAAAAGAAACACATAACCGTAACGCGATGCCACATTCGTAAAGGTCACGAAATATTCATATCCACCTCTAGCCTAGCTAGACATGGGCCCACTTGCTTCACTATGAACTAGGGCTAACAGATCGGTGGCATTTACACTTTTACCAAGTAAATAGTATTATAGGCACATTGCCCAATAAACTAGATTCTTAGACTTTATTTGAATATGATCAAATCAGTCCTAGTATCCACTCTTCAAAAGTGTGGATATACGAGTCTTGTTTAATTGTGTCCTAGGAAACAATGTCACAATTAGTTTCTTCTGATCAAATCAGTTTGAGCTGTTTGTTTGTCACGTTATACATTTGAGATTTATTTATATTCAAAATATAAATTTTGTTATTCACATCTAATGTGTTTATCTCAATATCATCTTTATATAATAAAAAACTTTAGTGTTCTAGAATATAAAGGTCCACTCGCAGCGGGTTATACACTGATATAGAGATAATGTATCTAGTCAAACTAGTTACATTATAACAGTTCCAAATTTAGGTACACACTCGAAGGTAGTTCCTAAACTTAGGTATCTACGGTTAAAACAGCGAATTTCCTCCCGTTTCCAATTCGCAGATTAATCTCTATTGAAGTCAACATCCTGTTCAAAACAGATTCTGAACATCAATATATATTTATATCACACTAAGTATCTAAAATCCAATTTTAATACTAGTAGTGAACATATTTTGACAAACATATTTGAAGTCAAAGCCTTGCTCGTCTTCAATTCCTTCATATCTGCTTTGTCCAAACGGCAGTCACGCTTCCGCGATCCCGTTTGCCACATTTAGGCAGACATTTTGGGATATGTCATTTATCTTCCCAGAAGATTATAATGATTTTGCCTTTGCCATTTTCATATTCCAGAAGCCTTTGGCCAAGCCTTGGCCTTCTAGAATATCGAAGTAAGGTGCGCTTTGCGCTACTTGCCTAATTGAAAACTTTGACTTTGTCTCCTTGAGAATAGTCATTAACTCTCCAAGAGTTAAATATTGCAATTTTAGTACTTCTAAAATATAAATATAGATTTATGAAGATCCTTCAATTTCAGTATCATACTTTAAGGATCTAATCCTTATTTCTGATTAAGAAATTAAGGAGTCTATTGTGACAAGCTTAATGGATTAAGCACTTAAGTTATCATCACATAAATCTTCCAAAGATTATGCTCTACTATTTGCTTAACTCCGGGCTTTAGGCTTAATATGTTATTTTATCAAATAAAGTAACTTATTTTTCCAGGACCATCCTGAAATTATTCCCAATTTTGAAAATTAAATCATTTAAATACATTTTTCCTAGGATTATGTTTTAAATGTCAATCTTTCAATTTTATCTTGATTTTAATAGTCCAACTATTTAATCAACGATTTAGGTACTATTTATTATAATGATTACAATAGTCAAACTATTTAATCAACTATAATTTTAATAGATTAAAATCAATTATATTGATTACTATAATCCAATTATAAAATCAACTATAAATGAATAGTTTGAATACAGTCCAACTGTTAATTAAAACAACGTTTAAATATTAGTCCAACTAACATTTAATTTATTTGACGAATGATATTTGTTTTGAGCGCGTATGGCAAGTAATTAAACGAATATTGCAAATTCAATTCTTGCCTCCCATTATTTTTCGGCGAGCCTCTAACCCTCTGTCGAGTATTCGGGAAACCGTGTTTCCTAGTGGGCTAGGATCCCGTTAAATAATAAATCAAATTTATTACAACAATTTCTAAAATTTTCCCACCCATCTAATATCCATCTGATATACATTATTCATGCATCGCAACCATGTATTCACACAAATATGTTATCAATCAATCTAATCAAATTAATTAATCTGATAATTAGTGATCATCCGATGTTCAAACAACGATTTGATTTTGTTCGAGTCAAACTCGTTTTGCGAATAAGTACTCAAAGTACGAATTCTCGAATTAAATTAAACCACACCATTAAATCCAATTTAATATTCATTCAATTCTAATTCGCTTTTTAATTCCAAATTAAATACTACACTTTATTAATGAACTTTTACGACTTAAATTCCAAATTTAATCGCAACGGGTCTCAAAGCCCGATTTAACGTCCAACATCAATTTAATTAAAGTCCAATGGGCTTTTAATTAATTTCTTAAGGCGTGGACTTTCGGTCAACTCAGGTCAAATCGAATAACCAAAATCCAATCCGGGAGTTACCCCATAAGCCTAGAAATCAATCTTGGCCCATTAGGCCCAATTAAACTTTAAAGGTCCATTAAGTCGCATTTGGGCTTTATGGCTGCGGTTTTGGGCCCAATTGGATCCAATCCATTTGGCTTAAACCTAACTTGGTACAACCAAGCCCAATAAACCCAATAACAACTTTTCAAGCCCATTTCCAAAATTATCCCAATTTAATTAAACCATAAGAATCCAATTTCATAATTTAATTAAACAAAGTGCATAGCATTATTAATAACATAAATCAACATTTCCAAATCATCAATTTACACAACTAATCATGCCCTTTATCATCATCACATGTCCAACACATTTTGATTAAAAAATCAAACCCAATACATGTTATTCAAGTCTCGGCAATGGTAGGGTTTTTAAGTCCGATTCTGATTCCAATCTAATTGAATCTGCAATCAACATTACCCAATCGCTTCAAGTCATCCAATGAGAAATGAAACAAAAATTCGAAGACCCTTTTAGGGCATATACCTCTCGGCCAAGCCTAAGATTTGGGCAAAAAATTGATCGAATCAATTTCTTGAAATTGATCCAATCCAACTTCAATTAAACATGTTTTAAGAATACTAAATCATCCAATTTCATTAAATCATGCTCAAATTCATTTTACCCAATTTTAACCCTAAAATTAATTTCATGCTTTCAAAGGCTCAAGATACCATTGTTGGTTTCTATTAAGGTCCCAAGATCAATAATAAGCATGAAATATGTGTGAATAACAATCAATAAACAAACCGATACATCACACAAGACATAAGAAAAGTCAACTTATTAAATCATTGATATTGGTTTTGATCACAACCCTAGACAACATATTTAGTTACGACACATATCTAGGACTTCTAAAGACATAAATAAATAAAACATCATGCAATAAGTTGAAAACTAAAAAAGTAAAAAATACAACAATGAAATAAAATGATGGGGGTTAGGGGATCCACTTTTTTATTTCAAATCTAGAATCTCCCTTATTATAAAATATAAATTTGTATTATATTACCAACCGAACATATAGGCGGTATCCTGATCAAGTAATATTTTAATTAATTCCAACTGAACATAAAGACGATATCCAATTATGTCAGGTTAAAACTAATTTAATTAAATCCAACCAACCATCAAGGCGGTATCCAATTAAGTCGGGTTATAAGATAATTTATATATTATAAAATAAGGGAGATTAATCTAAACTATCATAATAAAAAGTTTTACCTTTCACCCCATCAGAAAGAAGTTACCTACTCATGCTAAAATAAAAACGCACATAATTTTAATGCTAAAATAAAAAAGAAAATACAAGAGAGTTGAAAATAAACAAACAAGATACTTTCTTCTTAGTATTTTATGGAAATTCCCCAGAAGAAAGAATGAAGAATTCTCCAGATTTCAGCTTTAATTTATAGGCTTCAAAATCTGCCCGTATCGCGACGCGTGCTAGAGTAAATGGGGACTTTCGACAAACTGAATTAGTATGTCGGCGTCGCGACGCGTGAAGGCTTGGGTGTTACAACGTGTGCTACACTGATGATGCAGTGATGACACAAATGATGATGCGTGTTGGAAGACTGCATAATTGAGGTGCGTCGCGACACATAGAAGGTTGCGCGTCGCGACACATAGAAGGTTGCGCGTCGCGACACGTGAACAATTAATTTCTCATATTTCCATTTTTTTTCTGTTTTCCTTCATTTTGGCCTTGAATTGATTCCATTGAGTCCCGATATTTTATTTATCTACAAAATAAACACAAACACATAAAAAAATCACAAAATTCAAGAAACTATACAAAATATTAAGTAAATAGGCAGTAAATATTGATTTATTTTCCGCTCATCACACCCCCAAACCTAACATTTTGCTAGTCGTCGAGCAAAAAAAAAACAAATAAAATGCAATAAATAACTTTAAATTGAAATTAAACTAAGCCAATTTCATAGGGATCATGGTTGCATTTCGCGTATGCAACAAGCCTTTAAATCCGTACGTGTCCCTTATGGACGAGTTGTAGTCTCGTGGAGGCTTATAGCGACGATACCCACGAACGTCAATCAAATATACAATCAATCACACAAAATTTTTATCCTGTAAGGAAATCTATTAAAGTGTTATCTATCCTCAAGGAAGATCGTGGGCTATTAATTCTAAGGCTAAAACTTAAAATTCCTTTGTCAAGTTTATTTTAAGTTTACTAGATCAATCTTATTAATGGCCAGTTAACATGAAGCATTAAGCTTAAGACTTAATAAATAAACCTTAAAATTACCCAAACTATAAAATAACCCCTTATAAACTGGTGATATTGGAATTCATCACAACCCCAGATAACTAACTTAGTTACGACACATAACCAGGGCTAGTAAAAACTTAAAAATAAAAGACATAAAGTAAAATATTGAAAATAAAATGCTGGAAAGTAAATAAAGAAAAATACAATAAAAGAAAATTTTAGGGCTAGAGGATATACTTTTATCACTACTATTTTAGATATCTCCCTTAATATAATATATTAACTTGTGTGATATTACCAACCAGCCATATAGGCGGTAATCTGATTAAGTCAAATTAAGTCCAACCGACCATAAAGACGGTATCATTATTTGTCCATAAACCAGCCATATAGGCGGTAATTACCAACCGACCAACCAGGTGGTATTCATGCTTAGTTAGGTTAAAACCAGTTTATAATTGATTACCAACCAACCAATATAGCTGTATCCTTGTTAAGTCAAATTTTAAATAGTGAATATATTATAATTAATGGAGATTAATCTAAATAGCAGTAATATAAGTTTTACCTTTCACCCTAGCAGGGGGAAGTTACGTCCTCATTGCTGAATAGTAATAACTGAAAAAGTAAAGAGAGTAAATTACTATTACCGAAAGTAAATAAAATTAATTCCAAAACTGAAATTTAAAGAAAACTAGATACAAACTCCTTATTTATTCAGAGAATTACAGAGAGGAAGGTATATCTGAAACTGAAATCTCGAGCTGAATTTATAGGCGTCGATAGACCCTTCGCTTCGCGATGCAAAATTCTTGCGCGACGCGAGGCGCGTGATTTACGGCTTGGCTTGCAGAGAGTTCTGTTGGACAGTTATGACCCATAGCGTCATTATTTGTACAGATCATGGTGTTGTTGTACAAATTAACTATGTGACAAAGGAAATTGCTCTTTTATCATTTGTGATTAGATCACCAAGATGTATAAATGATGAAAGGTCGATATGATTAGATCCTGGATTGAGATGATATGAGACAGTATCAATCCATGAAGGTTTAATCATTAAAAATCCCTAGTCAGAGTATTATCGAGATTGGACATCGATAATGCGGAAAAGACTAGTATTACACTTGTGCGCATTGTGAGGGCATAACGGCATAGTTCTCATATATTTGGGTATATGATACTCATGCAAGTGTAGTAGGAGGTTGTGTTTTACCGATGGTACGGAAAACATCTCCGATCTGGATAGACCCCTAAGAATTCCATTGGTAGTATTACTATGTGTCTATGAAAGTCCGAATCAGGGTAGGTGTATTTGGTCTTAACCTGAGAGTTGCACCGCTAATACTTGCGACAATCAATGTACTTTGGTTTTGGTTTTCCAGGGCTTTAACAGGTTCTGTGTATGCCTCTTCTAGGTATAATGAGAATCGTAGTGTATTGGGTGTGATGTCGAGAAGGAAGTATCACTCCAGTCATAGTGGAGAGATAATGGTTCACATAGGATACGGAACTCGTTATCTTATATGCTGCTGCAACTATCGGGATATTATGACTAGGTCATGTATATCCGATTATAGAGACTAGTTACCAGAGATCCGATATGTGCTTCGTACAGGGCAGACACAATTCCAGCCCCAGGCCTTGCACGTGACATCCGATACTGGATCGAAATACGCAATACTACGTATACTACGCCTGATATAGATCGCATATTCCTGTAAGGATATTTCTGGAGAATTGGGTAGGCATGGCGCTTTGCTAGAAGCCAACCTTGTCCTGTAAATCGGTACAAACGTAGTACTAGGTACTTACGTGTTCGGATAGTCCGACGACCAGATTTACTGCCAATATCCAGGGATCTCAAGGGTCGCTTCCCGAAGATTCACCGATGATGTATGACTCGCACTTTATTAATATGGGATTAATAGTAGAGAGAGAAAATTAATCTGGGATTAATTGCGGAGATATTTTATCTGAGATAAAATATCAATTAAAGAGAGAAAACGATTAATTTGGATTATTGATAAAAAATATATTCCATATTTATACGAAATTGGATTTTGACGCGGAATTAAATTTAGAATTAA
Source organism: Zanthoxylum bungeanum (assembly GCA_019454045.1). Classification (NCBI taxonomy): domain Eukaryota; kingdom Viridiplantae; phylum Streptophyta; class Magnoliopsida; order Sapindales; family Rutaceae; genus Zanthoxylum; species Zanthoxylum bungeanum. Next base: position 24,546 of record SKCR01036464.1, on the reverse strand, counting down.
TTCGGGCGAACGAGTTAATTTGAATTAATCGTTAGCGATGTGAATAGTGATTTGCTAGGCATAATTATTTAATTACGTCGCAACGGAAATTGTTAATTTGAAATTAGCGAACCCGAGCCCGAGAGTGTTTGCGGGCGCACTTGCATTTCGATTCGAGTGCGGCCCACAAGTCACATCAAGCGTTCAAAGTGCTAGTCACTTCAAGCGTCAAATCACTTGTCATTGAGTGATGGATATGTAGTCCTTGTGATGTGAATAGTTGATGTAGTGGTTTAGGATTTTAATGGCTTGACTTTTGGATAGCAAAATAAGAAAATTAATTTTGGAAATTAAAAAAATGTGTATAGATACACATTTTTCAACAACCAACATAACATTCTCTCTTCTCTTTTCTTATTCCTGTTGGACAAAATGACCCATAGCGTCACTATTTGCACAGATCATTGTGTTGTTGTAGCAAATTAACTATGTGACAAGGAAATTGCACTCTCATCATTTGTGATTAGATCACCATAGATATATAAATGAAGAGAGGTCCCTATGATTAGTTCCTGGATTGAGATGATATGAGACAGTATCAGTCCACGAAGGATTAATCATTAAATATCCCTAGCCGTAGTATTATCGAGACTGGACATCGATAATGCGGAATAGGCTAGTATTGCACTTGTGTGCGTTGTGAGGGCACAACGGCATAGTTCTCATATATATAAGTGTTGGATACTTATGCAAGTGCGATAGGAGGTCGTGTTTCACCGATGGTACGGGAAACAGCTTCGCTCTGGATAGACCCCTCGGAATCCCATTGGTATTATGAATATGTGTCTATGGGAGGCCGAAATCAAGGTAGGTGTGTATAGTCTTAACCTGAGACTTACATCGCTAATGCTTACGACAATCGATATACTTTAGTTGAGGTCGTCTAGGACTGTAACCGGTTCTGTGTACGCCAATGCCGGGTTATATTGAGAATCGTAGTGTATTGGATGTGATGTCAAGACGGAAGTATCACTCCAGTCATAGTGGAGATGATGTCACGCAGGATACGGTATTAGTGCTCTTAAGAGATGCGCATCCAATCGTGATATTATGACCAGGTCATGAATATCCGATTATAGAGACTAGTTACCAGACATCCGATATGTGTTTCGGACGGGGCAGACACTTATCCAGCCCCAGCCCTAGCACGTGACTATCCGATACTGGGCCGATACGCACAATACATTAGTATACTACGCTTGATACAGATCTTAATATTCTTAAATGGATATGTCCGGAGAATTGGGTAGACTTGGTGCTTTGCTAGGAGTCGACCTTGTCTCGTAAATCGGTAGAACGTAGTACTTGGTACGTACGTGATTCGGATACTCCGACGACCGTATTTACTGCCAGATTATCCGGGGATCTCATGGGTCGCTTCCCGATAATCCACCGATGACGCACAACTCGCACTCTTGAATAATCTGGGATTATACAGAAGAGAGAGAAAATTAATCTAGGATTAATAACGGAGATATTTTATCCGGGATAAAATGTCGTCTAAAGAGAGAGAACGATTAATTTGGAATTAATCGATGTATTAATATATTCGATATATTAGACGAAATTAGATTTCGACGCGGAATTAAAATTAGATTTTAATTCGGGCAAACGAGTTAATTTAGAATTAATTCGTTAGCGACGTAAATAATAATTTCGCTAGGCGCAATTATTTATTTAAATTCGATTGAATTAACGTCGCGACGTAAGCTCGGTATTTCGGAAATATCGAACCCGAACGCGTGAGTGCACGTGGGCCCACTTTCATTTGGAAACGTGTGGGGCCCACATGACACATGTCATTCTAATGCTTTGCATGTAGATTGTGTACATTGCACTCAATGTCATTGCATGGAGTTTGAGTGTTTGACACTCTAAGCCATTGCATGTTTTGTGTCATAATTTATTATTAATTTAATAAAATTATGGCATAAATATAAATTGATTTTTGGTAAATCATTTTAACTTAACACAATTTCATCTCTCTCAAATTCTCTCATCTCTCTCACGCCAAAGTGTGGCTATTTTCACTGGTTTTGAACCAGTTTGGCGTGAATAAGGGAAGCCAAGAGTGGGTTTCATGGTGAAAATTCAAGTGCTAGCACACTTACAAGTCTTGCGAAGGTGGTAGGGAGGTTCGACCATGAGGCGGGACTCATCCGATGGAGTTTGGAGCTTCGTTTTGAGACCCGAAACTGCCAAGAAGTGAGCATGGACTGCTGCAGTGGGCTTACAAAGGCAGTGCGTTTTTGGGCATGATTCGTCTTCAAATCGACATAACCGATCAATGTAAGTATTCCGCTATCTTCGTTGGTGTATTCACGCATGTTTTCATGTCTTGTTTGATCTTGGGACCTTAGATAAATTTCAACAATGGCATCAAGAGCTAATGTTGCAAGCATGAAATTTTAGGGTTTAAAATTTGGGTAAATGTGATTTGAGCATGATTTGAATAAATTGTTTGTTTGAGTATGCTTATAACATGTTTAATTTCATTTGGTTGGACTAATTTGATGAAAAATGATTTGGAATTATTTTCCCAAATATTGTCCTTGGCCGAATGTTGATGATTTTGGGATCTTGGATTTTTTGTTTTTAATTCATTTGATGAGTTAGAATCGATTAGGTTGATGTTAATTTGAATCGAATTGGATTGGATTTCGAATTGGACAAAAACCCCAAATCTTTGAGTTGGCCGAATGTGACTAATGCCCTAATGTCTTGGTAAATTTGATTTTGATAATTGGATGTATTGGAAATCATTCGGGATATGTATTTAATGTCGAATGCGGATTAATTGGATTGAAACCGAATTGGACATGAAATCACTCCTTGGCCGAGACATTTAAGCATGTAGATGGGTTTGATCTTTCAATTGTGTGTTGGACATATGATAATGAATCAAGCATGATTAATTGGACTAATATGGTGTTTTAGAAATGTTGATTTAGTTGATTGATCATGTAATACACTTTGGTAATTAAATTGGGAAAATTGGATTTTTTGAATTTAATTATTTGGCCTAATTTTGGAAATTGGATTTAAATGTTGTATTTGGGCCTATTGGGCTTGATTTATCAAGTTTGGTTTAGGCCAAATGGATTGGATCCAATTGGGCCCAAAACCTTGACCATAAAGCCCAAATGCGACTTAATGAACCTTTAAAGTTCAATTGGGCCTAATGGGCCAAGATTGATTTATGGGCTTATGGGGTAAATCCCGGATTGGACTTTGGTTATCGGTTTGACCCGAGTTGACCAAAAGCCCACGCCTTAAGAAATCAATCAAAAGCCCATTGGACTTTAATTGAATTGACGTTGGACGTTAATCGGTCTTTGAGACGCGTTACGATTAGATTTGGAATTTAAATCGTAAAAGGTTTATTAAATAAAAGTGTAATATTTAATTTGGAATTGAATAGTGAATTAGTATTAAATACATGTTAAATTAGATTTAATGATGTAGTTTAATTTAATTCATGAATTCGTACTTTAAGTACTTATTCGCAAAAAAACGAGTTTGACTCGAACAAAATCAAATCGTTGTTTGAACATTGGATGATCACTTAATTATCAGATTAATTAATTTGATTAGATTGATTGATAGCATGCTTATGTGTGTGAATACGTGGTTGTGTTGAATGAATAATGTATATCGGATGGATATTAGTCGGGTGGGCAATTTTAGAAATTGTTGTAATAAATTCGATTTATTAAATTGGACCTGCGTGTCCAGCCTTATCACCTTCTATTCTCTTTGTATTCTCTTCTCACCTATTCCCCTCTATGTATATGAGGTTTCTTTAGAAGTGTAGTGTAACGGGTAGAAGTAATACTAGTGCTAGCTTGAGTGAGAAAGGGAGAGATTTGATCTAGGATCAATGTGTTAAGTATCCATCCGCATATCATTATTATTTATTTTCATACTCGCTTTATTATGTATTTAGAATGCATGTTTAAGGGTGTATGATGATGAGACCTTAACAAAGATAATTAAATTGGTAGCCAATTTGCACGCGAAAAAGCCCTCATCAAATATCATGCGTTTTCCTTCCATTGAGTGATTCTTACTCAAGATCCTAGATTGGCAGGGGTTGTTGGCCAAAGTCAAGCCCTTGTCCTTCAAAGATGTGTTTTAATCACGAGGCTTTGTTCCATATTGGTGTCTTGTCCAAGTTGTGGTTTGTTGGCCAAAGTCAAGACCACTTCTTGTCCAACGACATTGATTACGAAGCTTTCCATGTCAATGGGTCCGCGCTTGACTGGGATCATTAGGTTTGTTGTGCCAAAGCCAAGGCCTAGTTGATTCAGAGGAAAAAGGTTAGGATATACATTGATGTATAGACATATATAAGATATATGTTTAGGACTTGGATGTCCACCTACTGGATCTAGGAGTTGGATTAGATCCAATTGATCTTCGAGATCTACCTAGTTAATTATCATACAATTTGTTGGCCAAAGTCAAGATTGTGTGATATTTAACGGGATCCTAGCCCACTAGGAAACACGGTTTCCCGAGTACTCGACAGAGGGTTAGAGGCTCGACGAAAAATAGTGGGAGGCAAGTATTGAATTTGCAACATTCGTTCGAATACTCGCTAAACACGCTCATCTATATTTTACTCGTCATATTAATCAAAAGTATTAGTTGGACTAATATTTTATGTTGTTTTAAATATATATATAGTTGGACTATATACAAACTCATTCAATATGTAGTTGATTTTATAATTGGATTATAGTAATCAATATAATTGAATTAAAATGATAGTTGATTTTATAATTAGATTATAGTAATCAATATTAAATTATAGTTGATTAAATAATTGGATTATTGTAATCATTATAATAAATAGTACCTTATTAATTGATTAAATAGTTGGACTATTGAAATCAAGAAAGAATTGAAAAGTTGAATATTTAAATATATAATCATTGGATTAAATGCTTTAAATGATTTAATTTTCATATTGGGAATAAATAATAGGTTAATTTATTTGATAAAATAACTTATTATGACTAAGCCCATAATTAAGCAAATAGTAGAGCATAAAATCTTTGGAAGATTTATGTGATGATGACTTTAGTGCTTAATTAATATACTTACAATAAATCTATCTTTAGATTTAAAAGTATTAAAAATTGCATTAATTGACCATTCTAGTGGAGAAAAGTCAAAGTTTGCAATTGGGCATGTAGCACAAGGTGCACATCATTTCGATATTCTAAAACCCAAGGCTTGGCCAAAGGTTTGTGAAATATTGAAAAGGTAATTGACATATCCCAAAGTGACTACCATTTGGATATGGAAGACACGAAGGAATTAAAGATAGGGAGAGGCTCTAACTTTAAAAATATTTGTCAAAGTTATGTTTACTACTAGTATTAAAATTGGATTTTAAATACTTAGTGTGGTACATAATACATATATGTATTGACGTTCAGAATCCGCTGTGAGCTGGATACTGGCTTCAAGCCGAGATTTCTCTGCGAATTGGAAACGGGACGAAAGTCGCTGTTTCGACCGTAGATACCTAAGTTTAGGAACTACCCTTGGGTATGTACTTAAATTAGGAAATGTTATAATGTAACTAGTTTGACTAGAGACATTATCTCTATATCAGTGTTTAATCCGATGCGGATAAAACCTTTATATTCTAGAACACTAAAGTGTTTCATTATATAAAGATGATACTGAGATAAATACATTAGATGTAAATAACATAATTTATATTTTGAATATAAATAAAATCTCAAACATATAAATGACAAATAAATAGCTCAAATTGATTTGATCAATAGAGACTTATTTGTGGCATTGTTGTCTAGGACACAATTAAACAAGACTCGTATATCCACACTTTTGAAGAGTGGGTACTAGGACTGATTTGACTATTCAAATAAGGTCTACGAATCTAGTTTATTAGGTTAAAATACCTAAAATACTATTTACTTGGTAATAGTAAAAGGGCCACCGATCTGTTAGCCCTATTCATGGTGAAGTAAGTGGGCCCATATCTAGCTAGGCTAGATGTGACACATGAATATTTCGTGACCTTAACGATGTGTGCATCACGTTGTGGTTATGTGTTTCTTTTGAAGAACACAGATCGAGAAACTTTTGAAGTTTCGACACGAAGAAAACAAAACAGATCGGCTATAGTGTTATTCCGCCACGGTAAGACCGAAATGGAAAATACTTAAGCAGTAAGTTTCATATATAAATGAAAGAGTACGGTGTTCTTTCATGTGAGGACTCCTCCCGAGACACGTCAGTTAGACGGTGTGTCTGAACTAAAACCGAATTTTGTTGGACATGATAAGGTTTATCACGAGTCGCTCTGAGCTACTATTTCCTTCTACAGGATATGTATTAACAGTGCAAAACTTATTTAGAATAAGGTTCCATATAAATCTGTTTGACAGATATCATATAGGATATGAACAGGAAAGAAACGAGGTTTCTCATTCCTGATAATTTGGGTATGCCAGGCATAAAGTTTGGATGATACCAAACTAAGAACCCAAATTGGATTAGTGCCAATATAGGTTATCCTAAGGGAAACCATAAGTATAGTACTTATAAATCCCACATGAGAACAATGTGATTGTTGCTCACCATGCGGTTTTCCTGAGAGGAATACCGATATGCAGTGGTCAGTGGGAGGATAGTGATACTCAATGAAAATCGAGAGTAATACTATTCATAGCACGAAGTCCTTAATGGAACACAAACAATTCATCTATGATGAATCTGTACCATTAATCTTCAAATACACAAGAAATCGGGTAGATCGGATAGAGTCAGAAAACAACCTAGGGTATGGGTTTCTGATCTAACCTCATTAAGATGTCAATCTTATGAAGGTATATCCACCGACTACGTTTTGAGGAAGTGATACGAGGTATCGACTCCCTGTTATGGCAAAGTGCCATGAGTCCGAAATGGATTCCATGTATAACGACTATTATGGATACTAGTTGTTGTACCACAAGGCGTTGTGCCTATGGTACATTATACGTCTTCAAGGAAGACATACATGGATGACAACATACCAACTTACAAAGCTAGGCTTTTGACGGAAAGGTATCGTTATCAACATTGTGTTAATAACGGTTCAACCTTTTACCTGTTGCCATGGTAAGTCCATTTTGAAGATGCTTGTTGATAACTGTATATTTCATTTATGAAATATGTCAGTTACAAATCAAAATCGCTTTCCTGAAAAGGAAACCTTTTGGAGGATGTTTACAACATCCTGACGATTTTGTATAACCGACAAACAAGGTTTGCGGGTTATTCGATCCATGTTTGGATCAAAGCAAGCATAAGGTTCTTGGAACTGACGTTTTGAAATAATCATAATGGTTTATGATTTAACTCAAAACGAAATAATTCTTGTGTATATAAGGAGGTTAGTGGGAGAGCGCACTGACAGTGAAATTCCCATAAAGCAATTGGTGAAAGCTTGGCTTTCATAGATATTCTTTCAATAGAAATTCTCCGTAGAATTCTGGGGAGTAACAACCTTTATTCAGGGAATAAAGATCTACTGGGATAGATTTGGAGTTGTTAACACTCTCTGGGAAATTGTACATTTAAAATGTACTTGTATTGGTGTCTCATACGCTTCGAGCATATGGAGTCACAATCAGGTCAATCCAAGTGATAGTCACTGGATTGAAATTTAAGAACATCTGTTAGTATCTTAGAGAACTAAAGATGTTGTCTTAAACTATGGAGAAGGAGAACTTGAAGTGACTGGGATCACTACTGCAAGTTTCCAAAACGATTAAATACTACGGTACTATAAAGTTTGAATAACGGGACAGTGAGCTGGAAATATTCCGAGCAAGATAACTGTTGCCGAATAAAACAACAAATGTGATTATTGCTGCAGCTGAGGCAGCAATAGAAGCCATTTGGATCGATAATAAATCTAATTAGATTAGATATATTCTGTTAGCAGCTGAGCTAGGCGTCAGCACAGGCTAAAGAATTAAAGGTCTCATCAACGATCCAGATATATACTTCTATATCATCTGATTCGTTCGGATCATACATCGTGGCGATGTGATGATCGTGTAAATCGCGTCAGACGATAATTAAGCAAATCCGCTGACGAAAACCTTTCCTCAGCAATTTGAGCGAATTGTACATAGTTCGGGTGTTAGACACTCGAGTGACTGGCTATGTGCCAAGTGGGAGATTGTGGACAAAATGACCCATAGCGTCACTATTTGCACAGATCATTGTGTTGTGTAGCAAATTAACTATGTGACAAGGAAATTGCACTCTCATCATTTGTGATTAGATCACCATAGATATAAATGAGAGAGGTTATGATTAGTTCCGATGATGATGAGATGATATGATGAGATGATATGAGACATATCAGTCCACGAAGGATTAATCATTAAATATCCCTAGCCGTAGTATTATCGAGACTGGACATCGATAATGCGGAATAGGCTAGTATTGCACTTGTGTGCGTTGTGAGGGCACAACGGCATAGTTCTCATATATATAAGTGTTGGATACTTATGCAAGTGCGATAGGAGGTCGTGTTTCACCGATGGTACGGGAAACAGCTTCGCTCTGGATAGACCCCTCGGAATCCCATTGGTATTATGAATATGTGTCTATGGGAGGCCGAAATCAAGGTAGGTGTGTATAGTCTTAACCTGAGACTTACATCGCTAATGCTTACGACAATCGATATACTTTAGTTGAGGTCGTCTAGGACTGTAAACGGTTCTGTGTACGCCAATGCCGGGTATATTGAGATCGTAGAGTATTGGGATGATGTCAAGACGGAAGTATCACTCCAGTCATAGTGGAGATGATGTCACGCAGGATACGGTATTAGTGCTCTTAAGAGATGCGCATCCAATCGTGATATTATGACCAGGTCATGAATATCCGATTATAGAGACTAGTTACCAGACATCCGATATGTGTTTCGGACGGGGCAGACACTTATCCAGCCCCAGCCCTAGCACGTGACTATCCGATACTGGGCCCGATACGCACAATACATTAGTATACTACGCTTGATACAGATCTTAATATTCTTAAATGGATATGTCCGGAGAATTGGGTAGACTTGGTGCTTTGCTAGGAGTCGACCTTGTCTCGTAAATCGGTAGAACGTAGAAGTAGTACTTGGTACGTACGTGATTCGGATACTCCGACGACCGTATTTACTGCCAGATTATCCGGGGATCTCATGGGTCGCTTCCCGATAATCCACCGATGACGCACAACTCGCACTCTTGAATAATCTGGGATTATACAGAAGAGAGAGAAAATTAATCTAGGATTAATAACGGAGATGTTTTATCCGGGATAAAATGTCGTCTAAAGAGAGAGAACGATTAATTCGGAATTAATCGATGTATTAATATATTCGATATATTAGACGAAATTAGATTTCGACGCGGAATTAAAATCAGATTTTAATTCGGGCAAACGAGTTAATTTAGAATTAATTCGTTAGCGACGTAAATAATAATTTCGCTAGGCGCAATTATTTATTTAAATTCGATTGAATTAACGTCGCGACGTAAGCTCGGTATTTCGGAAATATCAAACCGAACGCGTGAGTGCACGTGGGCCCACTTTCATTTGGAAACGTGTGGGGCCCACATGACACATGTCATTCTAATGCTTTGCATGTAGATTGTGTACATTGCACTCAATGTCATTGCATGGAGTTTGAGTGTTTGACACTCTAAGCCATTGCATGTTTTGTGTCATAATTTTATTATTAATTTAATAAAATTATGGCATAAATATAAATTGATTTTTGGTAAATCATTTTAACTTAACACAATTTTATCTCTCTCAAATTCTCTCATCTCTCTCACGCCCAAGTGTGGCTATTCTTCACTGGTTTTGAACCAGTTTGGGCGTGAATAAGGGAAGCCAAGAGTGGTTTCTCATGGTGAGAAATCAAGTGCTAGCACACTTACAAGTCTTGCGAAGGTGGTAGGGAGGTTCGACCATGAGGCGGGACTCATCCGATGGAGTTTGGAGCTTCGTTTTGAGACCCGAAACTGCCAAGACAGTGAGCATGGACTGCTGCAGTGGGCTTACAAAGGCAGTGCGTTTTTGGGCATGATTCGTCTTCAAATCGACATAACCGATCAATGTAAGTATTCCGCTATCTTCATTGGTGTATTCACGCATGTTTTCATGTCTTGTTTGATCTTGGGACCTTAGATAAATTTCAAACCACACAATTCCATCTCTCTCGCCCAAGGGGCATACTTCCTCTTCTTTCTGCAACTTTGCCGGAGTTTAAGGAAGCTAAGGAATTTTTGTTGCAAAAATTCCATGTGCTAGCACACTTCCGGGGTCTTGCGAAGGTGATAGGGAACCGCACATGTGAGTATGGAATCACACAAAGCTTGGAGCTTGGAGGAATCATCATTGCCGAATCCATGGAGGAGCAAAACTGCTCACTGCCGTGAGCTTCCAAGGAGGGCAGAAAATTTTTTGTTCTTCGACGCATCGTCTCAACCGATCGATGTAAGTATTCCGCAACTTCTTCGAGTATTCACATGTTAATTTCATTGCTTTAAATTGATCATTGGGACCGTAGAAACCCAACAATGGTATCACAACGGTTTAAGTATGAAATTTGAACTTAGGGTTAAAATTGGGCAAAATTGATTTGAGCATGTTTGAGTGAAATTGGATGTTTGAGTATGCTTAAATATTGATAACATGGTGTTATGCATTGTCGATTTGATGAATTTTTAATTTGACAAATTTTCCCCAATTGTTGAGGCTTGGCCGAGATTGAAGAACCCTAAAGGTCATGGTAATTTTTGTGTTTTTTATCATTGGATGAGTTGGAAAACATTGGGTAATGTTGATTGTGGATTTAATTGGATTGAATTCGAATTGGACATATAAAACCCCAAATTGCCGTGACTTTAGTATGTATAAATGGGTTTGATTTTTGATTAAAATGTGTTAGACATGTTGATGCTAATAAGCATAATTAATTGGGTAAATTGATGTTTTAGAAATGTTATTTTAGGTGATTAATTATGGCATTACACTTTGATTAATTAATTGTGAAATTTGGAATTTTGTAGTTAATTAATTGGGCTTATTTTGGAATTGGGCCTTAAAAGTTGTATTTGGGCTTAAATGGGCTTGGTTGTACCAAGATTGGTTTAGGCTAAATTGTTTTGATCCAATTGGGCCCAAAACCATATCCAGAAAGTCCAATTATGACTAATGGACCTAAATATTATTAATTGGGCCTAATGGGCCTAAATTGGTTTCTAGGCATATAAGGGTGATTCCTTTAAATGGGCTTTAGTCTCTGGGTTTGACCCAAGTTGACCAAAAGTCCATGCCTAATGAAATTAATTAAAAGCCCATTGGACTTTAATTAAATTAACATTGGATGTTAATCGGGCTTTGAGACCCGTAACTGTTAGATTTAGAATCTAAGTCGTAAAGGTTCGTTAATAAAGTGTAATATTTTATTTGGAATTAAATAGTGAATTAATATTAAATACATATTAAATTGGATTTAATGTTGTAGTTTAATTTAATTCAAGAATTCGTACTTTGAGTACTTATTTGCAAAACGAGTTTGACTCGCGCAAAATCAAATCGTTGTTTGAACATTGGATGGTCATTAATTATCAGATTAATTAATTGGATTAGATTGATTGATAACATGCTTATGTGAATACATGGTTACGATGCATGAATAATGTATATCAGATGGATATTAGATGGGTGGGGCAATTTTGGAAATTGTTGTAATAAATTTAGAATTTATTAATTGGACCTGCGTGTCCAGCCTATTACCTCATTCTCATTGTATTTCTCTTCTCACCTATTCCCCTCAATGTAAATGAGGTTCTTTAGAAGTGTTATGTAACGGGTAGAAGTAATACATGTGCTAGCGAGAGAGAGGAAAATGAGAGATTTGTTCTAGGAACAATGTGTTGAGTATCCATCCGCATATCATTATTATATTTTATATACGCCTTATTATGTGTTTAGAATGAATGTTTAAGGGTGTATGATGATGAGACCTTAACAAAGATAATAAATTGGTTGCCAATTGCACGCGAAAAACCCTCAACATCATATTAAGCGTTTTTCCTTCCATTGAGTGATTCTTACTCAAGATCCAAGACTGACATTGGTTTGTTGGCCAAAGTCAAGACCTTTGTCCGTCAAGGATGTGTTTGAATCACGAAGGCTTTGTTCCATATCGGTGTCTTGTCCAAGTTGAGATTTGTTGGCCAAAGTCAAGATCACTTCTTGTCCATCAACATTGATTACGAAGCTTTCCAAGGTCAATGGGTCACGCTTAACTAGGATCACTAAGTTTGTTGTGGCAAAGCTAAGGCTTAGTTGTTTCAGAGGAAAAATGTTAGGCAATATATTGGCTATATTGGCATATATAGGATATATGTTTCGGACTTGGATTCCACCTACTGGATCTAGGAATTGGATGGGATCCAATTGATCTTAAAGATCTACCTAGTTAATTATCATACAATTTGTTGGCCAAAGTCAAGATTGTGTGATATTTAACGGGATCATAGCCCACTAGGAAACAAGGTTTCCCGAGTTCTCCACAGAGGGTTAGAGGCTCGCCGAAAAATAGTGGGAGGCAAGTATTAAATTCGCAATATTCGTTTAGTTACTTGCCATACGCGCTCATTACAAATTATTCGTCAATAAATTAATATATTAGTTGGACTAATAATTAATGTTGTTTTAATAAAACAGTTGGACTGTATTCAAACTATTTCATTTATAGTTGATTATATAATTGGATTATAGTAATCAATATATTTGAATTAAAAAATTAAATTATAGTTGATTTTATAATTGGATTATAGTAATCAATATAATTAAATTTAACCAATTAAATTATAGTTGATTATATAGTTGGACTATAGTAATCATTATAACAAATAGTACCTAAATCGTTGATTAAATAGTTGGACTATTAAAATCAAGATAAATTGAAAGATTAGTGTTTAAAACATAATCCTGGGTGAAAATGTATTTAAACGACTTTAATTTTCCAATTGGGAATAAAATTTCAGGATGGTCCTGAAAACTAATAAGTTACTTTATTTGATAAAATAACATATTAGGCCTAAGCCCGGAGTTAAGCAAATAGTAGATCATGATATTTGGCATATTCATGTGATGATAACTTTAGTGCTTAATCTGTTATGCTTGACAAATAGACTCCTTAATTTCTTAATCAGAACTAAGGATTAGATCCTTAAAGTATGATAATGAAATTGAAGGATCTTCATAGATCTATTTTAGATCTTTGAAGTACTAAATTGCAATAGTAAACTCTTGGAGAGTTAATGGCTATACTCAAGGAGACAAAGCCAAAGTTTACAAAATGGTAAGAAGTGCAAGGCGCATCTTATTTCGACATTCCGGAAGGCCAAGGCTTGGCCATAGGCTTCTGGGTACCGAAAAGGGCAAAGGCAAAATCATTACAATCTTCTGGGAAGATAAAGGACATATCCCAAGATGTCTGCCTAAATTGTGGCAAACGGGGACACGGAAGCGTGACTGCCGTATGGACAAGGTAGACATGAAGGAATTGAAGAACGGGCGAGGCTCTAACTTCAAATATGTTTGTCATAAGCATGTTCGCTACTAGTATTAAAATTGGATTTTAGATACTGAAGGTGGTACATAAATATGTACTGATGTACAGAATCTGCTGAGAGTGGGATACTGACTTCAGGTGAGATTAATCTGCGAAATGAAAATGGGACGAAAGTCGCTGTTTTAACCGTAGATACCTAAGTTTAGGAACTACCCTTCCGATGTGTACTTAAATTAGGAAACTGTTAAATTGTAACTAGATTGACTAGAAATATTATCTCTATATCAGGGTTTAACCCGTTGCGGATATACCTTCATATTCTAGAACACTAAAGTGTTTTGTTAAATAAAGATGATATTGAGATAAACACATTAGATGTGAATAACGGTATTTATATTTTGAATTAACATAAATCTCAAACATATAACATGACAAACAAATAGCTCAAACTGAGTAAATCAGTCGAGACTTATATGTGGCATTGTTGTCTGGGACACAATTTAAACAAGACTCGTATATCCACACTTTTGAAGAGTGGATACTAGGACAAATTTGATTCAATCAAATAATGTCTACGAATCTAGTTTATTAGGCAAAATGCCTAAAACACTATTTACTTGGTAAAAGTGTAAATGCCACCGATCTGTTAGCCCTGGTTCATAGTGACGTAGGTGGGCCCATATCTAGCTAGGCTAGATATGGATATGAATATTTCGTGACCTTTACGAATGTTGTATCGAGTTATGGTAATATGTTTCATTTGAAACACAAATCAGAAAATTTTAGAGTTTCGACACGAAATAGACAAACAGATCGGCTAAAGTATTAAATCGTCACGGTTAGACCATGATGAAAATACTTAAGCAATAAGTTTCTCAATACTTGAAAGAGTATAGTATTCTTTCAATGAGGACTCCTCCCGGAACACGTCAATTTGTTGGTGTGTCCGAACGGATAAACCGAATTTTATTAGACATGATAAGGTTAATCATGAGTCGCTCTGAGCTACCATTTCCTTCAACAGATACGCATAAATAGTGCAGTACTTATTTTGAATAAGGTTCCATAAAAATCTGTTTAACAGACTTCATATTAGATATGAACAGGAAAGAAACTGGGTTTTCTCATTCCTGATGATTTGGGTATGCTAGGCATATGTTTGGATGATACCAAACTAAAACCCAAATCGGATAAGTGCCAATTGTAGGTTATCCTAGGGATACCAAAGTATAGTACTTATACAACATACTAGAGAACAATGTAATTTTTGCTCGCCATGCGGTTTTCCTAGGAGGAATACCTATATGTAGTGTTAAGTGGGAGGAAAGTAAAACTCGATGAAAATCGGAGTAATAGTGTTCCAGGCACCGATTCCTTAATGGAACATGAATAGTTTATCAAGGATGAAACTATACCAATAATCTTCGAATACACAAGAACCACGTAAGTCGGAGAGAGTCAGAAAACAATCGGGGGTATGGGTTTCTGATCTAACCTCATAAAGATGTCAATCTTATTGAGGAATACGAACTGACTACGTATGAGGAAGTGATACAAGGTATCGACTCTCTATTACGGAAAAGTGCCATGATGTCCGAAATGGATTCCATGTATACCAACTAAGTTTGGATACTATTTGTTGTACCGCAAGGCATTGTGCCTATTGGTACTATATAAGTCTTCAAGGAAGACATACATCGATGGCAACATATCAACGTACTAAGCTAGGCTTATAGCGAAAAGGTATCGTTATCAACATTGTGTCGATTACGAAGAAACCTTTTACCTGTTACCATGGTAAATCCATTTAGATAATGCTTGCTAACGCTGCATGTTTCATTTATGAAATGTGGTAGCTGAATACCAAAACCGCTTTCCTTAACGGAAACCCTTTAGAGGATGTTTACAACATCCTGACGGTTTTTTCGTACCAAAATGAGCAAACAAGGTTTGCAAGTTATTCGATCCATGGATGGATTGAAGCAAGCATTGCGTTCTTGGAATTATCGTTTCGATGTAATCATAATGGTATATGATTTGATTCAAAACGAAAATGATTCTTGTGTATATAAGGAGGTTAGTGGGAGCACACTGACAGTGAAAGTCCTGAATAATGATGATATGTCATTTCTTGGAAATGATATTCCCATAATACAATCGGTGAAAAATTGGCTTTCATGAAAAATTCTCCGTAGAATTCTTGGGAGAAACAACCTTTATTCTAAGAATAAAGATCTAATGGGATAGATCTAAAAGTTGTTGATACTCTCTGAGAACTCGTACATTAAAAAAAAAAATGTACGTGACCCGGTGTCTCATACGCTCTGAGCATATGGAGTCACAATCAGGCCAATCCAAGTGATAGTCACTGGATTGATGTTAAGAACATCCTTTAGTATATTATAGATCTAAGGATGCTGTCTTAAACTATGGAGAAAGAGAACTTGAAGTGACTGGGATCACTGTTGCAAGTTTCCTAACTGATATAAACGACTATAAGTCGTAACAACGGTACTACAAAGTTTGAATAACGGAACAGTGAGCTGGAAATCATCCAAGCATGATACTGTTACCGAATAAACAACTAAATTGGATTATTGCTGCAGCTGAGGCAGCAATAGAAGCCTCTGGATTGATAATAATCTAATTAGATTAGATATAGTTCTGTTAGCAGCTGAGCTAGGCTTCAGCGCAGGCTAAAGAATTAATGGTCTCATTAACGATCCAGATATATACTTCGACTATTCATCAGATTCGTTCGGATCATACATCGTGGCGATGTGATGATCATGTAAATCTCATCAGATGATAATCAAGCAAATCTGCTGACGAAAGTCTTTTCTCAGAAGTTTGAGTGAACCGTACATAGTTCGGGTGTAAGATACTCGAGTGACTGGCTATAGGCCAAGTGGGAGATCGTTGGACAGTTATGACCCATAGCGTCATTATTTGTACAGATCATGGTGTTGTTGTACAAATTAACTATGTAACATAGGAAATTGCTCTTTTTTCATTTGTGATTAGATCACCAAGATGTATAAATGATGAAAGGTCCATATGATTAGTTCCTGGATTGAGATGATATGCGACAGTATCAATCCAGGAAGGTTTAATCATTAAATATCCCTAGTCAGAGTATTATCGAGATTGGACATCGATAATGCGGAAAAGACTAGTATTACAGTTGTGCGCGTTGTGAGGGAATAACATCATAGTTCTCATATATTTGGGTATAAGATACTCATGCAAGTGTAGTAGGAGGTTGTGTTTTACCGATGGTACGGAAAACAGCTTCGCTCTGGATAGACCCCTCAAAATTCCATTGGTAGTATTACTATATGTCTATGGAAGTCTGAATCAGGTAGATGTATTTGGTCTTAATTTAAGACTTGCACCGCTAATACTTGCGACAATCAGTGTACTTTGGTTTTGGTCGTCCAGGGCTTTAACAGGTTCTGTGTACGCCTCTTCTTGGTATATTGAGAACCGTAGTGTATTAGATGTGATGTCGAGAAGGAAGTGTCACTCTAGTAATATTGGAGATGATGATCACGTAGGAGATGACGATCACGTAGTAATATTGGCATTCTTTGGTGAAGTTAAAAGGCACATCCGTTTCCAGAAGATTGCACAAAGGTTTAGCAATCTTTGAGAAGTCTTTGATAATTCTCCTGTAAAAACCTGCATGTCTGAGAAAGCTCTGAATCCATTTGACTGATGTTGGAGGAGGTAATTTTTCAATGGTTTCAATCTTTTCTTTGTCTACCTCTATCCCATTTTGTGAGATTCGATGTCGCAGGACGATGTCTTTCTGCACCATGAAGTGGCAGTTCTCCCAGTTGAGTACCAGGTTGGTATCTTCACATCTTTGTAATACCTATTCCAGATTTTGCATGCAGTGGTCAAAAGAGTCTCCAAACACAGAGAAATCATCCATAAAAACCTCCATACTCTGTTCCAGCATATCTGAGAAAATGGCCATCATGTAACGTTGGAATATGGCAGGAGCATTACATAGTCCAAATGGCATCAAGTCGAATGCAAAAGTACCATATGGACATGTAAAAGTGGTTTTCTCTTGATCTTCTAGGCAATGGCAATCTGATTGTACCCTGAGTATCCGTCAAGAAAATAATAGAACTCATGTTCCGCAAGTCTATCTAGCATCTGATCAATGAATGGCAGCGGAAAATGGTACTTCCTCGTTGCTTTGTCCAGTTTTCGGTAGTCCATGCATACTCTCCATCCAGTCACCATTCTTGTTGGAATCATCTCGTTCTATTCATTTGTGACTACAGTAATTTCTCATTTCTTCGGCACACACTGCATATGACTAACTTAACTGTTATTTGAGATGGGGTGAATAATGTCAGCATCCAACCATTTGATGATTTCTTTCTTCACGACCTCATTCATGATTGGATTTAGTCTTCGTTGATGCTCCACTGTGGGGTTGTTCTCATCGTTCATCAGAATCTTGTGCATGCAAAATGATGGACTAATGCCTCGAATGCCTACTTTAGTCCAGCCAATGGCTCTTTTGTGTTCTCATAACACTCTCAGTAACTTTTCTTCTTGTTACAATGTTAGTGAAGAAGAAATAATAACAGGTCATTCAGATGAGTTTCCAAGGAATGCATACTTGAGATAGCTCGAAAGTAGAATCAGCTCCAGCTGTAGTGGTTCTTCAATTAAAGGCTTGATTTGATCTTTCTTCGGGAGTTCCAGACTTTCAACTGGTGGTGTTGATTTGAAGCAGAACGACTTGTCCATATAGTTGATACATTCCAGAATTTCAGCATCTAGCTCGCTCTATGTCATGTTAGTGATGCAAGCTTCAAGTTTGTCTGTGGGAATTGTATCAATATCCTGAGCGATATTATCAACAACATCAATTCTGAAACATTCTTCTTCCTATTCATCACTCGGGAATTTCATGGCTTTGAAAACATTGAAGGTAACTTATTGGTTCTGCACTTTTATGGTTAGTTCTCTTTTTTTACACATCAATCACAGTTCTACCTGTAGCCAAGAAAGGTCTCCCAAGAATGATAAGAACATCTTCATCTTCCTCCATGTCAAGGATAATGAAATCTGTTGGAAGAATGAGTTTATCAACATTGATAAGTATATCTTCAACAACACCACTTGGAAATGCGAGTGTTCTATCAGCAAGTTGTAGAGACACTGAGGTAGGCATTGCTTCTCCAATTTGCAGTTTCCTGTAAATAAGAGCAAATTGATCTAATCAATCATCAATTAAACAACATTCAAGCATTCTAAATCATCCAATTTCATTAAACATGCTCAAAATCAAGTTTACCCAAATTTGTCATGCCCAAAATTTGGGGAAAAATGGATCCAACCAAATTTCATGAAATTGATTATGCACAACATCAATTCAACCTCATTCAAGCATACTATACTAAACAATTTAATCATTTGATGCTTAAATTGAGTTTACCCAAATTAAAGTTTTGGCCAACATTAAACAAATTGGGGAAAATCAATCCAATTAATTTTTCATCAAATTGATTACATATAACTCTAATTAAATCATATATAAGCATTCTTAAACAAACAATTTTTCAAAATCATGCTTAAATAAAAAAGCCCCAAATTTGGCTCAAGAACCCTAATTCGTTTTTATGCAACCAATAGCTCAAGATACCATTGTTGAGGTTCAATCAAGTCCCAAGGATCACAAACATGCATAAAAACGAGTTGAATACACAAAGGAGTAAGGCGGAATACATACTCACATTGATGGGTTTGATGCTAGGAAGAACAAGATGCGTTTTTGCTCCTTGTAGGTGCTCGGTTTGGCCTCCAAAAACAGCAGGGGCTGCTCGGTTTTGCTCATCTTTGAACCTCAACAACACGGCCATGGATGAACACCATTGAAGCTCCAAGCTTCAAGCTTTCCAAGCTCACAAATTCGTTTCCCTATCACCATAATATTACCCAAGGTGTGTGCTAGCACTCATGTTTTGCAACAAAACACTCTCATTTGCTTCTCTTTCAATTCGGCAGTGACCAAAAAAAATGAGAAGAAGAAGAAAATCGCTCTAAGCCGTGAATGAGAGGGAGAAGAAAAAAAGAGGGAGAGGAAGAGATCGTGAATTGAGAGAGAGAAAAGGTAAATGTTTTTTAACTTATATATTATTTTATTTTCCAAAAATAAAATCAAATACAAAAAAGCATTTACATTTACCAAGTACAAAAGTCAAAAAGAAAAAAGCATATTAATGCTTTTCATCATTTCTACTTTTACTTTAATTCACATCACATCTCTTTAATAAAGTGACATGTTGTCAAGTCACATCACTCAAAGTGACAATTGATTTGACGCATGATGTGACTAGCGATTTGACGCTTGATGTGACTTGCGTGCCGCGCTCGAATTCGAAATGTGAACGCGCTCGCAATCACTCTCGGGCTCGGGTTCACTAATTCCAAATTAACGAATTTTCCGTCGCGTCGTAATTAAATGATTACGCCTAGCGAAATCAATATTCACGTCGCTAACGAATTAATTCTAAATTAATTTGTTCGCCCGAATTAAAATCTAATTTTAATTCCGCGTCGAAATCCAATTTCTTATAATATATCGAATATATTATTTTATCGATTAATTCCAAATTAATCGTTCTCTCTCTTTAATCAATATTTTATCCGAGATAAAATATCTCCGTAATTAATCCCAGATTAATTTTCTCACTCTTCTAATTAATCCTAGATTAATTAAAGTGCGAGTTATACATCATCGGTGAATCTTCAGGAAGCGACCCTTGAGATCTCCGGATATGTTGGCAGTAAATATCGTCGGATTATCCGAACACGTAAGCACCTCGTACTACGTTTATACCGATTTACAAGACAAGGTTGGCTTCTAGCAAAGCGCCACGCCTACCCAATTCTCCAGAAATATTCTTACAGGAATATATAGATCTGTATCAAGCGTAGTATACCATAGTATTGTGTATACCGGCCCAGTATCGGATAGTCACGTGCTAGGGCTGGGGCTGGATAAGTGTCTGCCCCGTCCGAAGCACATGTCGGATGTCTGGTAACTAGTCTCTATAATCGGATATACATGACCTTGTCATAATATCCCAATGGCCGGCCAGCACTTAAGAGCACTAATACCGTATCCTGCGTGACATCATCTCCAATATGACTGAAGTGATACTTCCGTCTTGACATCACATCCAATACACTATGACTCTCTGATAAACCCAGAAGCGGTGTACGCAGAACCGGTTAAAGCCCTGTACCACCAAGACCAAAGTCTATCGATTATCGTAAGTATTAGCGATGTAAGTCTCAGGTTAAGACCATACACACCTACCTTGATTTCGGCCTCCCATAGACACATAGTCATAATACCAATGGGATTTCGAGGGGTCTATCCAGAGGGAAGCTGTTTCCTGTACCATCGGTGAAACACAACCTCCTATCGCACTTGCATAAGTATCCAATACTTAAATATATGAGAACTATGCCGTTGTGCCCTCACAACACGCACAAGTGCAATACTAGCCTATTCCGCATTATCGATGTCCTGTCTCGATAATACTCCGGCTAGGGATATTTAATGATTAATCCTTCGTGGACTGATACTGTTTCATATCATTCTCAATCCAGGAACTAATCATATGGACCTCTCTTCATTTATATATTTATGGTGATCTAATCACAAATGATGAGAGTGCAATTTCCTTGTCACATAGTTAATTTGTACAACAACACCGTGATCTGTACAAATAGTGACGCTATGGGTCATATTTGTTGGATAATATGACCCATAGCGTCACTATTTGCACAGATCATTGTGTTGTTGTAGCAAATTAACTATGTAATAAGGAAATTGCACTCTCATCATTTGTGATTAGATCGCCATAGATATATAAATGAAGAGAGGTCCCTATGATTAGTTCCTGGATTGAGATGATATGAGACAGTATCAGTCCACGAAGGATTAATCATTAAATATCCCTAGCCGTAGTATTATCGAGACTGGACATCGATAATGCGGAATAGGCTAGTATTGCACTTGTGTGCGTTGTGAGGGCACAACGGCATAGTTCTCATATATATAAGTATTGGATACTTATGCAAGTGTGATAGGAGGTCGTGTTTCACCGATGGTACGGGAAACAGCTTCGCTCTGGAATAGACCCGCGGAATCCCATTGGTAGTATGTCTGCGTGTCTATGGAGGGAGGCGCATCAGGGTAGGTGTATATGGTCTTAACCTGAGACTTGCATCGCTAGTACTTGCGACAATCGGTAAACTTTGGTTTTGGTGGTTGGGGACCTAAACTGGTTCTGTGTCACCTCTTCTGGGTTTATAAGGAATCGTAGTGTACTGGGTGTGATGTGAAGATGGAAGTGTCACTTCAGACATATATGGAGTTGATGATCGCGCAGATACAGAACTAGTGCTCTATAAAAGGTTGCAACCGTCGGATAATATGACTAGGTCAGGATTGCCCGATTCACAAGACTAGTTGCTTGATGTCCGATATATGTTTCGTACGGGGCAGACACATTTCCAGCCCCAGGCCTAACATGTGATCGTCCGATACTGGATCGATATACGCAATACAATACAATTGTATACTACGCTTGATACAGATCTTAATATTCTTAAAGGATATGACCGGAGAATTTCGGTAGACTTCGTGTTTTGCTAGAAACCGAATGTCTCGTAATCGGTAGAACGTAGTACTTGGTATGTACGTGATTCGGATACTCCGGCGACCGTATTTACTGCCAACTAATCCGGGGATCTCATGGGTCGCTTCCCGATAATCCATCGATGACGCACAACTTGCACTCTTGAATAATCTGGGATTATATAGAAGAGAGAGAAAATTAATCTAGGATTAATTACGGAGATATTTTATTTAGGTTAAAATATCGTCTAGAGAGAGATAACGATTAATTTGGAATTAATCGATTAAATTAATATATTCGATATATTAAACGAAATTAGATTTCGACGCGGAATTAAAATTAGACTTAATTCGGGTGAACGAATTAATTTAGAATTAATTCGTTAGCGATCTGAATAGTAATTTTGCTAGGCGAAATTAATTAATTCTCGTCGCGACGGAAATGCGTTAATTCGGAATTAGCGAAACCGAGCCCGAAAGTGTTTGCGGACACATTCGTATTTTGAAACGAGTGGTATCCGCAAATCACATCGCGATATCTCATCACTTGACACGAATAGATGATGGATGTATCTAGTCACCTTTATGGGATGATACATTGTCTCTATTCTCAATGTGTGATGATGATGAATTTTTGGAGGGAAATGCTTTTCACGGTTTTTGAAGAGTTTTTATCTAAAAATTCATTTTTTTGGTTAATGATATACATCATTGCTTCTCTCTTTCTTACTTACGTTTTTTGGTAAAACAAAAACAAAAGTGTGAAGACACATTTTTCCTCTCTTCTCCTCACGCATAACAGTCTGTTTTCTTCACTGGTTTGGAACCAGAAATGGCGTGAACAAAGGGAGCCAAGAGTGGTTTTTTCATGGTGAGAAATCAAGTGCTAGCACACTTACAAGTCTTGCGAAGGTGGTAGGGAGGTTCGACCATGAGACGGGATCCATCCGACGAATCTGAAGCTCATTTTCGCAGCTCAAAACAGAAGATGGAGGACAGTGGACTGCTGCAGTTCATGCGCCAAAACAGTGAGCATATTGGCTTCAATCGTCTTCAAATCGACTCAACGATCGATGTAAGTATTCCGCTATCTTCGTCGATGTATTTACACATTATTTCATTGCTTGTTTGATCTTGGGACCTTAATAAAAACCATCAATGGCATCAAGAGCTTAGGTTCAAGCATGAAATTGGTAGGGCTAAAATTTGGGTGGTAATGTGATTTGAGCATGATTTGAATAAATTGTTTGTTTGAGTATGCTTATAACATGTTTAATTTTATTTTGGTTGGACTAATTTGACGAAAAATGATTTGGAATTATTTTCCCCAAAATTAATGCCATGGCCGAATGTATATTGAATTTTGGGATCTTGGATTTTTTGATTTTTTAATTCATTTGATGAGTTAGAATCGATTAGGTTGACGTTAATTTGAATCGAATTGGATTGGATTTCGAATTGGACAAAAATCCCCAAAACCTTACCTTGGCCGAATTGGTGTTAGTGCCCTAATGTCTTGGTAATTTTGATTTTGTGATATTGGATGTGTATGAAATCAAATTGGATGTGATTTAATGTTGATTATGGATTCGATGGATTGAAACCGAATCGGACACAAAATCCCTCTTTTGGCCGAGACTTAAAAGCATGTTAATGGGTTGATTTTTCATTTTATGTGTTGGACATGTGATAATGAATTAAGCATGATTAATTGGACTAATTTAGTGTTTTGGAAATGATGATTTAGTTGAATAATCATGTAATTTACTTTAAGTAATTAAATTGCGTAATTGGATTAATGAAATTTAATTATTTAGGCTTAAATTGGATTTGGGCTTTATTGTTGTATTTGGGCCTATTGGGCTTGATTTATCAAGTTTGGTTTAGGCCAAGTGGATTGGATCCAATTGGGCCAAAACCTTAACCATAAAGCCCAAATGCGACTTAATGAACCTTTAAAGTTCAATTGGGCCTAATGGGCCAAGATTGATTTATGGGCTTATGGGGTAAATCCCGGATTGGACTTTGGTATCGGTTTGACCCGAGTTGACCAAAAGTCCACGACTTAAGAAATCAATTAAAAGCCCATTGGACTTTAATTGAATGACGTTGGACGTTAATCGGTCTTTGAGACGCTTTACGATTAAATTTGGAATTTAAATCGTAAAAGGTTTATTAAATAAAGTGCATATTTAAT